>JAIWOZ010000014.1:0-67119 GCA_020631695.1 Trichoderma cornu-damae
ATATAATTAATTTATTAAATAATATTATAAAATATCTTTATAAAGATTTTTTAATCTTAATATTATTAATAAAAGATATATTACTTAAAGTAATTAAGATTTATATTTTATTAATCTTTTTATATTAAAAAGCTAAGTACTTTTATATAAATAAATAATAAATTAATTAATTAATAGCTTTATAATACTTTAATCTTAAATTAATAATATATTTTATTAATATAGTTATTATAAAAGCTATATTAAGTTTTATTAAGATTACTATATAAAGTATTAATTTAACCTTTTTTTAATAGCTTTTAATCTTAAAAATAATAGTTTATAAATTATTTTTTTTAAAAAAAATATAAAAAAAAGAATTATAAAATATTAATTCTTTTTATTTAAATTAAACTTTTAAGTAACCTTTTATATATATACTTTATATAATAAATATATTTTATATTTAAAATATTTATAAATAATATTAATTTTTAAAAACTATTTTATATTACCCTTTTTATAAAGTTTATATTTTATTTTTAAAATATTTATAAATTTATAAAATAAAGTATAGTTATATTTATAATATATAATAAAGATATTATTTATAAAAAGGTAAAAAAATAACTTTTAATTTTTTAAATAATATAAATAAAGCTTTTTTATATTAAAGACTAGCTTTAATAAATATAAAGTTATTATAAACTTTTTAAATTATAATTATAATAAGTTTTAAAGTTTATAAAAGGCTTTTTTAAGCTTAATAAGCTTATTAAGTAATTTAAAACTTAATAATATTCTATATATAATTAATATACTTTATTTATTTTTTATTATATTTAAAAATATATTTTTAATATTAAACTATTTAAGCTTTAGGTTAAATCTTATAGTTAAGGCTATAAATACTTAAAATAAATATATAGTAAGTATTATAGTATAGGTTTTTTAAATAATTAAGCTGTTTTAAAAATCCTTTTTAATTATAAATTAAGCTTTATACTTTATTAATATTTTAACTTAATTAAATTTATATATAAATACTTATTTTAATAATAAAAATATTAATTTAGTTTTTAATTTTTTAATTTTTTTTTAAGTTTTTTTATAATATAAAGCTTTAATTTCTTTATATATAGCTTTAATAAATTAATCTTTTAATAAATACTTTATAAACTCTTTTTAGTTTTTTAATAACTTAACTAAATCTTTTATCTTAATAAAAAGCTTATTTAATATTATTACTAGCTTTAAGGTATATTTTTAATATATTATTACTTTAAATATAATAAGTATTATTTATAAATTTATTAAATCTTTATTTTTTAATATTTATTAATTAAGTAAAAGATTATAAATATTTTTATTTAAAAACTTATTAAGTATAGTATATATATTATTAAGCTTTTTTTTTTTTTTACTTTTTTTTCTTAAGAAAAAAAAGCTTACTTACTTAAGCTTTTTTTTTATAACTTTATACTTTTATATAAAGCTAAAGAAAATATATTAATTAAAATAATATACTTTAATTACTATATTATTAAGCTTTATTTATATAAAATAATAATTTTATAAAGTAAATTAATTACTTTTTAAATTATATTTTTTTATTATTTTTAAAATAATAAAAAATCTTTTTTTATATCTTTATTAATCTATAGTTTAGTTAAAAATAATAAGCAATTTATTTTAAATATTATTTATAATATTAATATACTTACTTAAGCCCTTTATAATTAATATTATATATTAAAATAATCTTATTTTAATATTTTATATAATATCTTTAATCTTAAAGTTTTATAATATTTAAGGGGTTTTAAGTTTTTAAAAAGCTTTTTTAAACTTTTAAGTATTATTATCTTTAAGATTATTTACCTAAGACTTTTTTAAATAAGGTCTTTTTAATATTAATAAATACCTTTATTAAGTTTTATAAATTTTACTTTATTATCTTTTATATTATAAAATAGCTTATTTTATTTTATAATTATCTATATATTTAAGCTTTTTAGCTATAGAAAATAGTGCTTATTATATATTAAAGGAGTATATCTCTTATATAATATATACTTAAGGCACTAGGCCTTATTAAAATAAAACCTAATTATTAAAATAAAAAGACTCCTTTATAATTATTTATAAGCCTTATAGTATTTATTTTTTTTATTTTATTTAAGGCTTTTTTAAACTTATCTTTTTAAGCTTTTTTAATTAATTTACTTTTTTTAATAATTATAAGCTTAAGTAATATTATAAAATATTAAAAACTTTTAAAAATAATTATAATAAAGTAATTAATATAAATAATATAAATATTAATAATTTCTTTACTTAAATTAAGCTAGACTTATTTATAAAATAGGTTAAGTAATTTATATTATTTTATAATTTTATAATTACTTAAAGAGTTTAAGAATAAATTAATTTAAATAAACTTAAGTAAGTTAATAATAATCTTAAGCTTAAAAAGCTTTTAATAATTAATAATATATATATTAAAGTAATATATATCTTTAATATTAAAGTAAAAAATATTAATTTAAAATAACTTTTTTAAATTAAAAAAGATTTATATAATTAAGTATAGTTAAAATAATTATACTTTATAAATATTAAAAAAGTAAATATAATAATTATAAATTAAATTAATTAAATAATTAATAATAATCTTTATAAAGTTATTATAGCTATATTTATAATTAAATATTTAAACTATATAATATTTATTATATATTAAATTTTAAAATAATTAAAAAGCAAACTTACTTTAAGTAAATTAAGCTTAAAAATGATTATTTAATAAAAGTATTACTTAATATTAAAAAATATATAGTATATAAATTTTAAATTAAAAGTTTAATATATTACTTAATCTTAAGTTTATATATAGAGTATAATATATAAAATTATTAATATTAAAGAAAATATTATTATTAATAATTTTTTTAATATAGTAAAAGTATATTTTACTTTTACTTAAGTAAAAATATATTAAAAAGAAGTATAATAAAGTGGGGCAACAGTAAGACTATATTATTAAGCAATAGTATAATATATTAGGTGCTTAAGGGCGCAGCTTTATAATATATTAAATATTTATATAAATAATAAGCTATAATATATATTTTCTTTTATTTTAATTAAAGTATTTTATATATTTTTAATTTACTTTATTAACTTAATATATATTTTAATAATTATAAGCCTAGGTGGTTAAGTATTATATTAATAACTTTTATTATATAAAGAGTTAATAATAATAACTAAAATAAATATCTTTAAAGGCTTTAAACTAAACCTTATCTTTATTATAAAATTTAATACCTTAAATAATTAAGTTAAATAATTAAAGACTTTATATAGTTATATTATAAATAAAAATATTTAATAATATATAGATTTATAATGCCTTAAGTAAACTATAAATAAGCTTATATTAAAAATATAATTAATAATTATTAAAGTAAGGATTAAAGTTAAAAGAATATATATTAAAGCACTAAAAGCTTTATTTATAAAAAAGATTATAACTATATATATAGTAATATTATAAAATATAAACTTTTAATAACAAGACCTTATACTTAAAAAAAGATTAATATTATTATTTAAAATTAAATGATTATTATTATTAATTTTAAAATATATTATATAGTACTTATATAGCTATAGAATAGCAACCTAGATAAAAAAGAGTTTATAATTAAAAAAATCTTAAAGGCTTTAAAGTTTAAGCTTATATTAAGTAACTTAAGTATAATAAAAAATATTTAAAAATAATATAAAATAATACTTAAAAATATATATTATATTAATATTAAGCTAATATATATTATAGTTTAATATTTATATAAAGGTATATATATATAAGATTTTAAATATAAAAAGGAATTTAATTATTAATAATTTCTTTTATATAGTTAAAAATAAGTATATATTAAATTAGGTAAAGAATAAGCTTAATAACTTTATAAAGTATAAGCTTAAAGCTCTTTATAATATATTAAGTCTTAATTTATATAAAATAATATTTTTATTAATTATTATATAAGTTTATAAACTAAAGAGTATAAGCTATTTTACTATATTAAATAAATATTTAAATTAAGAAAAAAGAGTATATAATAAAAGCTTAAAATTACTTAAAGTAATATAAAGAAGAGATAGTAATTATATAAAAAAATACCCTTACTATAAAAAGAAATTAAGGTTAATATATTATTAAAAGCTAGAGTATTATAAAGCCTTAATCTATACTTTAACTAAAAAATTACTAAAATGCCTTAATTATTTAATTTTATAAAAAAAGGTTAAAAAAATCTTTATATATTATTAAGTACTTTATTAAAGAGAGCTATATATAGAAATAAAAAAGAAAGGTTTTTATTTATTAAAGTATAGTAAAGATAAATAAAAAGGTTTTTTAAAGAGTATTAATATAATAATAATAAACTTAATAATCTTTATATTATTAAAAAGTATTAATATTTATGGAGGAAGAATCCAAAAGAGATGTCTCAGGCCACCTGATTGACTAGGCCTAATTAGGCCTAGTGCCCTGATTGGTGTAATTTAGCTAGGCCTGTTCCCTCCTACACCACAGCCTTCCTTATTATATAACCTTTATTATTACAGCCTTTATTATATAATCTTTATTATATAACCTTTATTATTAAGACCTTCTTTCTTACCCTAGCAGCTAGCTTAACCTTTAGATTAATATAAAGCCTTTACTAAAACTATTTTTTATATTGTAATCCTTGTTTTTTTCCTTTATATATTTCTTTATCTTAACCCTCTTTATACCCACTACTACTTTTTAATATAATAATCTCTTTAATATACTTTAAGATTTAATCCAGGCCTAGATTACTAACTATAGTATCTTTTCTTAAGCTTAGATCCAAGCTTTAATAACTAATGCCTGGGTATTCAGGGCCTTTATGTTTATCTTTTTATCTATATAAAGTAGACTATCTAGGCATTAAGCCTGGTTGTTGCTGCTTAATGCACTAGGCCTAATTAGGCCTAGTTAATTAAGTGGCCTGAGACATCTCTTTTAGATTCTTCCTCCATACTTAACCTTTAGTTATAGTATTTATATTTTAAGTAAAAGCATATTATATAATAATTATAGCGCTATATACCTTAATAATCTTTATATTATTAAAAAGCATTAATATTTACTTAACCTTTAGTTATAGTATTTATATTTTAAGTAAAAGTATATTATTTAATAATTATAATACTATATACCTAGTTAATAAAAAAGATTTATTAAAGCTTAAGACCTTTATTCTTAATTAAGATAATTAAATTAAAGCAGGTATTATAAAATTTTTTAATTAATAACTATAGTATTAAAGTATTAAAAAAGCTATTAAATAATAAATATAGTATTTATATTAAAGACCTTATATTAATAAATATTATTATTATTAAAGGATTTTATATTAATATTATATTTAAAGTAAAGCTTTTAAAGGCTAGTATTTAATATTAAGGGTATAACTACTCTTTATACTTTAATATATTAAAGTATAATATATTATTAATATAGCTAGTTAAGAAATATAACTTAATCTTCCTTAAATATAAATTATTATTTTTTTATAAATACTTTATAACTTAAGATATAATATTAAGTAATTTTATAAAGCTTTTTTTATTTATAGAAATATAATATTAACTAGTTAATAATTTATAAAGAAAGTAAAGATTAATAAAAGATTTTTTATAGCTATATAGTAATTTTAAATATTTATAGTATTTATAAACTATATATATTAAGTTAAAAAGGCTTAAGGCATTAATCTATAATATAATAAATATATAGATTAATAAAATTAAGTAGATTAACTATAAGGCATATACTTTAATAAATTTAAAGCAAGTTATATTATAAAGATAACTAGAGTATAAAGTATTAAGGCTATTTTAGTATATTTATTAAAATCTATAAGACTATAGAGTGAAGTTTAGTAATTTAAATTAATTATTAATCTTTAAAGATAATTATAATATTTAATATAATATATAGCCCTTTATTAATAAGTATTAATATATATTTATAATTATTATAATCTATTTTAAAATATAAATAAAGAGATAGTTTAATCTTTTAATTTATATTTTTAAAAATAATTAAAAAAAAGTAATAATACTATATATAAAGTGCTTATTATATATAGACTAGATTAGTAATAAAGGAATATATATTAAGCTATCTTTAATAACTATATATAAATTAAATAAAGATATTAAATAAGCTAGTAAATATATTATTATAAAGTTTATTATAATACTTAAAAAAGCAGGGCTTTTATATAAGCTATAGTTAAAGAGTATATAAATAGCTATTTATTTATATAATATAATATTATTTTATATAAATAAAATATTATTATTTATAAAAAAATTAAAGTAATAATTTAAAATATATATACCTTTAGATATTAAGGAGTATATAGCTAACCTATAGCTAGATTAAAGTAATATATATATATATAGCTATTATATTTATATATTATAATATAATTATAAGCTTAGCTATAATAAAAAAAATAAAGTAAGCTTTAAAAAAATAATAAAATATTTTTTAAATTATTTTATAATTAATTTATATAAGATATAGATTTTTTAACTTAAGAAAGTTATAATTATAAAGAATATTATTTTTAATAAAACTTATTATTATAATTTATAAAAGTAAAGTATAAAAAAGCTTACTACATATTAATTAAATAAGCTATTTATAAAGCTTAATAAAGATAAAGTAAATAAGATTAATTTAATTAATTAAACCTAAAATAAAATATAAAAAGCTTTTTAAAGAAGTAAAAAGTATTTAAAGGTAAAAGTATTAAAAAGTATTATAAAATATTAAGAATTAATATTATTAAGGCTTTAGATATTAGAGAATACTTTAAGAAAAAATCTTTAAAGTATATAAATAAAAAGTAAATATAATATTATAAAAAGTAGTCTAGTTATTAATAAATAATATTATATATATTTAAAATAAAGACTTATATCTTTAAGGGTATATAGCTTAATAAATTAAATTAAAAAAGATTTATAAATTTTAACCTTATTAATAAAGTAAAATAATAAGTAAGTAATTATTAATTTAGTATTAAATATATTATTTAAAAATAATAAAATATAGTAATAATTAATTAATAAAGAATATTTAAGAAGTATATAAAAGATTATATAGCTAGTGCTATAATAAAGAAGTATATAATAAAAAAGAATAATAGCCCTTTATATAAAATTACTTATTATAAAGTATAAATAAAAATTATAAAAACTAGGCCTTTAAAGTATATACTTAATTATTAATAAATTCTTAATATTTACTAGATTTTATATATTATTTAATTAATAAATATTAATATTAAAAAATATAAAGAGTATATAAATAATATTCACTATATTAAATATAATATTTAATTAAAGTTTAATTAAATAAATATTAATAATTTAAGCTAAGTTAGTAATATATTAATAAAACTTATTAAAAGTATTAAATAATTAAAATAAGTTATTAAAGTATTTATTAAAAAATAGATTCTTTAAGGTAATATATAAAGAAGTATTAATACTATATATAAAAAGAATATAAATTAAGATTATTTAAAAAAAGGTATTATTAAGGCTTTTATTAATAAAGTAGGTTTTTATATATAAGCTATATATAAATAGATTATTAAAGTGCTATAAAGTATGCTTAGTAATATATAAAGACCTTTAAAAAAGCTTTATAATAAAGAGTATATATATAGCTATATTTATAATATAAATATTTAAGATAATAATTATATTTTTTATAAAATTTAACCTTAAACTTAAATAATTTAATATAAAAAATATATTCTTAAATATAAATTATAATAAATATAATATCTTTATAATATATAAGCTTTTTAAAGGATTTAAGTAGCTTAATAAAGTAATAAAATTAAAAAAAGCATTATATAGATTATAAAACTTATTAAGTTTTTAGTTTAATAAATTATTAATAATATTAATAAAGCTTAGCCTTTAATAAAGTATTAAAGAGCCTTGCTTATTTTATATAGTTAATAAAAAGGTTTTTATATTATTTTATATAGATAATATTATTTTAATATATTATAAAAGTAATAAAATACTATATAATAATATTATTAATATATTAAAAAAGAAATATAAATTATATTATAAAGGTAATACTAAATAATTCTTAGGTATTTAAGTTATTTAAAATTATTAAAAGTATAAGATCTACTTATTATATAATACTTATATTAAAAAAGTAATATAAAAGTTTAAGTAAAAAAATACTAACTAGTACTTAATAACTTTAATACCTTAAATTAAATTAAAGGAAAACCTTTAATAAGTAATAAAATTATAGATAAAAAGCTATTAAAAAAAGATTAATATAGTGCTTTATACTATAGTTATAATATAAATAAAAATTACCTTTATTATATTTTATTTTTTATATTTTTTAATAAATCTTAAAATAGAATATTATTAAGTAATAAACTAGCTTATTTACTATCTTTATATATAAAGGCACTTTATTCTTTAATATAAATAGTATAAAGAAATATAAATATTAACTATTTATAGTAATATATCCTTTATTAATAATATAAAGACTTAAAAATTATCTTAAGAATATTTAATAACCCTTTATAATAAATTTATAATTTAAAATATAATATATTAAAATATAATAATAACCTTAATTATAAAGGCTAAGCTATATACCTTAAGCTAAATAATATAAAAAATAATAACTTTATAATATATATTTTTATAAATAAAATTTAATATTTAAAAAGATTAAAATATAAGCTATAATAATTAATAAACTATATAGTTAGTAATTATAAAAAATAGTTAAATAAGTATATAACTATATTATATAAATATATAAAATATATAGTTAAAGTAAGAATTTAAAAATGGATTATTTAAAATAACCTTTCTTCTTTTATAGTAAATACTAGCTAATAGGTTAATAAAAAACCTTTTATAATAAAGCTTTAAAAGATTTATTAAATTATTAAATATAATAGATTTATTATTATATTATATTAAGGAGTAAGCTATTAATAAAAGTAATATATATATAAAAAAAAAGTAAAGCTTATATATAAGCTATACTATATTAAAAACTTAAACTACTTATTTTTTTATTAACTTTTTTATTTTATTACTTAATATATTTAAGGCTATAATTAAGGCTATAATAATAATATTATTATTATTTTTATTATAAAAGTATAAGGCAATCTTTAGAACCCTTACTATAAGCTCTCTGCCTACTTTTAATAAATTAAATTAAAAGTATAAAGCTATATTATATTTATTAAATAATTACTATAATATTAATAATAAAGCAGGCATTAATAAAGAGTAGAGTATTTATAGCCTTATTATTATTTAACTTTACTTAATAAAAAGTTATTATTAATAACTTTAATTAAAGATAGTTAAGTATAATATTAATAAAAAAAGCTTATTTAAGAAAAAAGTATATTAAAGATTATAGTAATAATTATTTATAAAGTAATTAAAATACTTTTTTATAATAATATTATTATACTTTATATATTAATTAAAATTACCTTTACTTAAAATAATACTTAAAATATAGTCTTTATAAAGTAGTATTATTAATTAAGTACTTAAGGTTAAAAATTTTATAAACTTTAAAAAGGCTTTTAAGGTATTATTATTATTATTTTTTTTTTTACTTTATAATTTTTTAAATAATTAGTTTAGTTAATATAATTAATTAATAAAAGCAGTGCTTTAAAGAGCAGCCTATTATAATAAAGGAGTAATACTTATTATAAAAGGGATAATAATTATATTAACTATCTTAAAGAAAAAGATAATAATAATATTAATAAAAAAAGACTAATTTTATAAAGTATAAAAAAAGTACTATATTTTATAAAATAAATATTCTTTTATTTATAGTTTATAGTATTATTTAATAAAATAAAGTATATATATTTTCTTTATTTTTTTTATATTAAATAATTATTAATATTATAAAAAAGAATAAAAAATAAAGCTAAATTTATATATAAGTATAGTATTTATTTATAAAATAAGATAATAATAATTAATAAATTAATAAAAAGCTTATTATTATTAACTAAATTAAAAGTTATTTAAAAAAGTATTTAATAATTTATTATATTAAGCAATAATATAATAAATTAAGTACTTAAAGGCATAGCTTTATAATATACTAAATACTTATATAAATAATAAACTATAATATATATTTTCCTTTATTTTAATTAAGGCATTTTATATACTCTTAATTTACTTTATTAACCCAATGCGCATTCTAATAAAATAAAGTATAATAAGTTTATTAAGCTAGAAAATAGTAATTAGTTAATTATTTTTATATTAAAAAAGTATAAATTAAATTTTTTATTAATTATTATTAATAATTATTAAAGAAAGTATATAAAAGTATATACTATATTAAATAAATACTTAAATAAAAAAGGTTAAATAAAAAATAATAATAAAAAAAGATTTATACTTATTTTTATTATATTAAAAAAGTAAGGTATTTTTAACCCTTTAAAAATTATAAGATTTTTAAATATATATTTATAAAAGAAAAATTATACTTTATAAATAATAAAAACCCTTTAAATATATAGTATAATACTATTTATTAAGTATTTAATAACCTTAAGTAAAATAATTTTTAGTTTAAATTTAAAAAACTTAATTAAAACCTTATTAAGACCTTAATTAATAAAAAAAGGTTTAATTAAAAAATAATTTCTATAAAGCTATTATTATTATAATTATAAACCTTAAGATTATAAATATTATAAATACTTTTAAAGTTTATAATATACTTATAAATAATAATTATTATAGTGGAACCCTACCTAGTAATTAGTCAGTATATAACATGCAGTAATATAGATAGCTAGCCTTATTATAGACTATAAAGACCAATCTAAGCTTTTTTTATTATACCTTATAGACTATATTATACTAATTAACAATAATTATATTAAAAAATTTTTTTTTAATAACTATCTAGCCTACTAGGGCACTACTTATTATTACAAACCACCACTTATTAGCCTTTAGGCATTACTCCTTATCCTAGTAATAACCCTCCTTAACCTATTATATCTTAGCAATATACTATCTATATTACTAACAGCTTTATAATAATACCTTTCTCCTTTCTTAAGCTTTTTTACTTTTTAAATATAGCTAGCCTGCAATACTCTATATAGTGCTATTTTACCTTAATAAAATAATACTAGCTAAAGGAGCTTTATTAATAATTAATAACCTCTCTTTTTATCCTTGCCTCCTTTAGGTATATATAGTCTTAAGGCTTTATAAAGTATTTATTTCCTTTAGAATAAATTATAGATTTATTAATCCCCCTCTGCCTTATTTAGTAGCTTTTATTAATATTATTTATTAAAGGCTCTTTATTAATAATGCCTATATTCTATAATAATAACCTACTCCCCCTTTTACCTCCTCTTTATAACAGGCCTAGTTGCTTTTAACTTATTAAGTATATTATATTAATCTCTAGTCCTTAATTATACTTTTTTTATTTTAATAATACTTTAATACTACTTAATAATAATATTACTCCCCCTTTAGTAATATATAAAAGCTATTATTATTAATCTTTAACTTTTTTTAAAATAAAGTAATAACTACTTTTTTTTTTTTTTTAAGTAGTTACTTAATATTTATAAATAAGTTAATTATTAATACTTTTTTACTTAATTATCTTATCTCTTCCCCTTTTTTTATTTTTTTTTTAACCTTTTCTTATTTATATTTATATCCTTTACTACTTTTTTACTACTTTTTATTAATACTTATCTTAAGTCTTTACCCTCTTCCTTTATAATATTTAACCTTATATCTAGCTTTTTATCTATAGCTATCCTTATATTTACTTATTACTTAATAATTTTTATAAAAAGTTCTTTATTAATATTACCTTATAATAATACTTTTTATACTTTTTTTTAGCTTATTGCTAGACTTTATTTATTTTTTATTATTTTTTAAAATACCTTAATAATATTAAACTAACCTACTGCCTTTAGTAATGCCTTTAATTAATAATAGCTATTATAATTCTTTAATAATTATTACCTTACCCTTTAGGATCTTTAATGCCTTATTATTAATAATATACCTCTTTAAAATAAAGACAAGGCTTTTAAATAACTTTATAACCTTTTTATATTATTAATAGCTAGTATCCCTTTGCTTATAGCTATAGCTATAAAAGCTATATCTAGTTTTATTAATATTCTACTTTTTATTAATATAGCCTATTAAGATTACTAATCTTACTATACTTATTACTAATCTATCTTATTTAATAATAACTTATTTATATCTTTATCCTTAGACTTTAACTCCTTTACCTTTATTATATCCTTAGTATAATAATAATAATAATACTATTATTATTAATATTATTATTATAAAAAATCTATTAAGCATTACTATTCTTATTTATCTTTTACTTTATTATTATTATTTATTAATAATACTTTATTACTTATACTATATATTAATAAATTTAAGCTAGAAAATATTAATCATTTCTAGCTTAATATTAATAAGTATAATAATATCTTTTACTAAAGCTATATATATTATTATAAAGATATTTATCTCTTTATTAATACCTTAAAAAACTATATTACTATAGGTTTCTAGTATAATATCTATAAGAATATAGTGCTTATACTTTATAATAAAGCCTTAAAGTAATACTACTTATAGCTCTTTTATAATATAATTTATAAATATAAATATAATCCTTTACTATATTACTAGATTAAAGTACTGCTTAATTATTTTAAAATAAATATACTGTATGTATAATATAAGCTTAAGTCTCTTTAATTTAACTATATAGTATATTAATAAGGCAATAATATCTATACCTTTACTATAAAGGTTATGCATTTAGCCTATAATTATAGCTTTAAATTTAACTTAGCTATCTTATTTTAAATTTAAAATAAACTAAATATTTAACTCTACCTTAAGGTATTTAAACTAATAATAAATATTTATTTATATTAATAACTTAATAAGTTAAATAATAAAGCCTTTATTTAATATAAATAAATCTTAACTTTTTATTTTAATTATCTTAATCTATATAAAGCACTATAATATAATGCCTAACTCCCCTAGCTATTATTAAATTTTAATCTTTATAATTAACTACCTTAAAATTAATTACTATAGTATCTTTTTAATAATAATAAGCTATTACTTATTATTAAGCTACCTACTATAGGCTAACTTAATACCTTAATAGCCTTATTAAGTTAATAACCTTTAGTAAATAGCTATACTTTATTTTAATAATACTATTACTATATAAAACAAGCTAATATAGCCTATAAAGAGTTCTTTATCTTTATTAATAATAATAATATTATTTAATATTATAAAGATAACCTTAATTATTAATTTATTAATAATAATATTTAGCTAAATAATTATAATATTAATAAATATTAAGCTATAAATAATGCCTTTATTATACAGCCCTCCTTAAATATAGTTTTATATTACCCTTTATAACTATAGTATTATTACTATTTTTTATACTTTAATAATAATAATGCCCTGCAGTAGTATTTATATTAGCCTAGCGCTTATAAAGGCAATATCCTTAATCTTAAATAATCTAAATATTATACTTATTATATTTAGTTTATTACTTAACAAGCCTTTTTTAATTACTTTAGTATTAATTATTATTACTTTATTAATACTATGCCCTTAATATATAATATCTTTATTATTATTATATAGCTTATAAATAAAGGTATAGGTTTATATAACTTTATAGCTTATTTATATATATCCTTTAATATTTATTCTTAACCTAATATCTAGAGTATTATTATATAAGCTATTATTAATATAAGTTACTTTACCCTAGTTATTAATGCCTAATAGCTTATATAGTAGCTTAATATTACTTATAAATCTATTTTATTAATACTTATTAAAAAGCTTAATAATATTATTATCTTTATATATTAAGCTACTCTTTATATTTATTTATAAAGCAATATACCCTTTAATTATACTTATTAATAAGCTAAGGTTAAAGTTTAAGCCTAGGTTATTAATAACCTTAAACCCTCCTTACTCTTAAGAACTAAATAGCTTTACCTTTATAGTATTAAGATTAACTTTTAGTATAAAATATTATTAATTATATTATACTAAGGTCTAACCCTTTTAGTTTAAATCTATTATAAAGCTTTTACTTAAATTTATTATAAGGTTATATTATTATCCACTATATTTATCCTACTATATTAAATAATATACATTCTTATTTAAAATATTTAACTATTTTTTAACTATATATTTATATTTACCTTTAAGTACTTTAATATTTTTTATATATTAATTAATATAGATATAGCTTGTATTATCTTTATTAACTTTAATAACTTTTTTATTAATTTAAAATAAGATATCTAGTTAAGAATAATTATAGAATATAAATATAATACTGCTTATATTTACTTAATTAGCCTTAATTATACTATACTTAACTAAATATTATTATTAAAATTTATTATTATTAATAATATATATTATTATTATTATTACTTATTAATACTTTTTATATCCTTTATTATTAATATTATAATATACCCCTTTTTTATAGCTTTATTAATTAACTTTCTTAAAGATAGTAACTATACCCTTAAACTACCCTTACTTAATAAAATATTATTACTATAAACCCTTATATATAAGCTATTACTTAGTATTTACTATATTACTACCTTAGAAATTATTATACCTAAAGGTATACATATTGCTATTAATAACCTAGCTATTACTTTATAATTTATAGTATTAATAATATAGTATAATATTTAATATAACTATAGTATATTATTTATCTTTATTAAAGATTAAATATAGGTTTTATTATATAATAATTAAAAAGTAATAAAGCTTTATATTAAACCTTACCCTTTAAGCACTTAAGATTAATAAGTAGTAAAAAATATTTTTAACCCTTTATATTACACTAGCTAGATATTTTAAAGCTAATACCTAACCCCTTTTACTGCCTTTATTTTTATTATTTAAAAATATATTAATAAAGTTAATAAAGGTTAAGTTATTATTAACCTTTAATAACTTAATAATATTACTATATTAAATATATATCTCTTACTATAGTAAAAAGACTTTATTAATACTTTTAAAAGTACTTAATATATCTTAGTTATTAATGCTTATTCTTTTTTTTACTAATTCTTTATCTACCTTAATTATTATAATAAATTAACCTTTATTACTTATTATAAATTAAAATAACTTAATATAATGCTTATAGGTTTTTATAACTTATTACTATATATTTAGTAATAGATTAATAATAAGCTTTATCTTTTTTATTACTTTATTAAAGCTTATATTAATAATATTATTATATTCTTTTAAATTATTAATAAATATATTTTTTATTTATACTAACTCTTCTCTTTATTTAATACTAAGGGGTTATATTTATCTTTATAAAAGTTATTTATTAATTATTAATCTATTATCTTACTAAGCTATAAGGTAAATAATACAAGGTCTTTATTAATTAATAACTATATTAATACTCTTTAAAAATAGTCTTTCTTTATTAACCTTTAATAACTTAAAAAATATTATACTATAACTAACTAGATTTATAATTATATACCTATATATATATAAAAAATAGCCTTATTACTTAAATATAAAATATTTTTATTAATAAATACTTAAAAAGGCTACTAGCCCTTTATTAAAGCTAAGTATTATTATTATATTATTAATACTTTAGTCTTTAATAATTATACTGCTAGAGAAGCATTTTAGTTACTATAGGATAACTTACTTTATTACCTCTTATTAAAGCTTATTTACTATAATTATTATTAATAGCTCTTTATTAAAATTAATACTTTTAAAGAATATAGTTTTAGTATTATTTTATTTTATTATTATAAAGTCTTTAATTATACTAAATTAATAAATACCTTAAATAAGTTATTTATTAATTATATTGGTTTTTAAAGCAAGCTACTTAGCCTAGCTAAATATAATTACTAATTAATAAAACTTAAACTAGCCTGCCTTATATAGATTATTATTAAGAATAAGTTATTATTTTATAATATAGTATACCTAGCTATAATGCTTATTAACTATACTATACTTAAACTTATTATATAGTAAAAATCTTTATTTATATTAAATATTATTAAAATAAATCCTTATATTATTAATACTAGTATCTTCTTTTTATAATATTGCCTATTAATATTATATATCCTTAACAAACTAAATATTTTATTAAATACCTTATTATAATTACTATATATTAATAATAAGCAGCAATAAGCTTATATAAAATAAAATAACTCTTTATATTATATCTTTATACTTTTTAATACTATTTTCCTTATTATTAAAATAATAGCCTAACTTAAATTTTATTAATAATTTATTAATAAGTATATTTTAAATAGTAAGTACTTTAAACTACTTAATTAAATCTAGGCCTAAGATTTTATTATTAATAATACTAGCATTTACTCTTATTAAAGACTAGTATTTAAGCTCTAGCTTAATAGTATATTACTATATATTACTTATAATAATGCTTATTAACTATATATATCTTACTTTTTAGTTTACTTAATTATTAAAATAGTATATAACCCTTAATACTTTAAAAAAGCTTAAACCTATTATAAACTTAATATATTTACCTTTTTTAATATATAGTAATAGATTTAGGCTTATATTTAATATTATACTTATACTACTTTTTAATAATCTTAATAACTAGAATTAAGTAACTTATACTTTATTATTCTTTTTATTATTTTTTATAAAACTTAATATCTTAATTTTATTTTATTACTTTTAACTACTTTAACTATTAACTCTATATTTAAGCAACCAGGCTTTAATAAATTTAATATTATCCTTAATATTATTTATAAATTATTTAAAAAATATAAAATTTTACTTAATTACTTAATATACCCTATACTTATATAGGCTAAAGTAATAATAACCTTCTAGCTTATTATTAATTAAGGAATACCTTTAGTTATTATCTCTAACTATAATTATTAATAAATAAGCAACTTTTAAATAAAGGTATTCTACTTATTAAAAACTTATTTTATTATAATAACTACTTAATACTTAATAAGTAATAGCTAATCTAAATCTATTAATACTATTATTAAAGCTACTATTTATTTCTTTATTAACCTTAATAAGCACTAGCCCTCTGCTTTACTTATTATTTAGTTATTATTAAATAATATATTTATTAACTTTATTAACTACTCTTTTAATAAATTAATAATAAGCTTTAAGCCTTAAATACCTTTAACTATCTTAAAAGATTTACTTATTTTATTTACTTTATTTAACCAACTTATTATAAATTTCCTTTACTCTCTTTAGCAATATAAAGCCTAACTTACCACTAACTTTACTAATGCCTGCTATAAATAATAATTTAATTAATATTATTATTATATTAATTTTTAAAAGGGCTATTATATTTATTTATAACTTTATTATAGTTATAAACTTTTTAAATAATTAGTTAAGTTTAATTAATAAAAAGTTAGCTTTTTTACTATTTATAAAAAAGTTAATGCCTATATATTTAAAATTAACCTTCCTTTATATTAATATATTTACCTTATTATCTTAATTACCTAGCTAAAACCAGCCCTTAATAATAATAATTTATTTAAAAAACCCCTTTATAATATAGTTTAAGCCTTAATAATAAAAAGTAATAATAATAAATAGCAATCCTTTAAAATTAAGTAACTCTTTATTAAGCAAGTTATAAAGAACTGGCCTTATAGCAACTGTGAATAAGTATTTTAATATAAATTTATATACTTAAGGAAAAGAAGAGTCTATATATCCTTGCATTCCTTTATAACTGGTTATATACCTATAGAATAGATATACTTTAAAAAAGGGCTAGGCCTTTATAAAGCTTAGGTTAATAATACCTTAAGTAAAGGCTAGGCCTTTATAAAGCCTAGGTTATGCAAGGCTTAAGCAAAGCCTAAGCCTATAATATACCCTCCTTCTCTTTATATTATTTTTAAAAAGCCTTTAAGTAAATTTATTATTTATATATAATATAAAAAAGGATTGTATAGCTAGTAAATAATATCTTTATTAATAAACAGGTTCTTAAGGTCTAGCAAGCTTTATAACCTATATTTTTTATAGTATTATAATATATATAAAGGTATAGGTATATACTTTAGTTAGTTTAAGTAAGGTCTGCCCTGCCCCTTTACTATATAAAGTAGCTTTATTTACTTTTTTATAACCTTACTGCCTTAAAGTTTAAATTCTTTAAAAAAGCCTGCTATCTTACCTTTTTACCTTTATAAAGGTAATTAATTAATAATTATAACCTTATTCTTAATATAATAATATATCCCCCTTACCTTTTATATAGTAATTAATATTAATTAATATAGTAATTAATAATCTTTTTTTTATAAATATAATGCTTTTAAGTATAAAGATAGTATTAATATATAATAAAAATGCTAGAGGGCTATTAAGCCCTACCTAGTTAAAGGAAACTTTAATAATAAAGATATATAGCCCTTAATATAAATTAATAATATATACCTTTTATATATTAAATACTTAATAATTAATAAAAAGGTAGAGGAGTATATTTTTAAATATAGTTATAGCTATAAGATATATTTTAATAAGTATTAATCTTATTCTTAAGTTAAAAGTTAATTAATAATAAACTTAACCCTATAGCAAGCGCTTTATAATCTATAATATATTATTAAGTAAAGTAGCTATATTCTAGTACTTATTAAAGTAAAGGTAAAGGATATAAAAAAGGTAAAGGTAAAGTTATTTATTAAGTTTATAATACTTAAGTAAATATAAATAAAAATACTTATTATTACTTAATTAAACCTTATCTAGCCTTATTCTACCTATACCCTTAATATACTTATTATTTTAATAAATAATATACTATTTATAAAAGGGGGAAGTAATATAGTAGTCTTAGCTAAAGGTAATATTAAAATATTAAGATAAAGGCAGTAGGTAGTGCAGGCTGTTAGTATTTTTAATACTATACTTAATATATATTATAATTTATTAATCTTATAATAAGTATTATTAACCCTTTATAATATTATTTTAAAAAGCTTAATAATACTTTTTAAAAAAATATTATTAAGTTTTATATTAATAATTAAAAGATATTTTAAGCTTTATTAAGTATAGGCAAGTATTATAATAATTATAAATAATAAGTAAGGTAAGGGTGTAATAAGCCTGCCCTGCCCCTCTCTTAATAATAACTCCCCTTTTTACTACCTTTAGATAATAATAATAAAAAAGAGGATAAGTTTTATATATTAAAGAAGAAGGCTTAATATTAATAGGCTAAAGCAATATAGCTATATAGTAGTTAATGCCTACTAGCGCTAGTATTACTAGCTATACTTATATTAAGATAATATAAATCTTTATTAATACTTAATATATTATAACTATTCTTTTTTATAATTAAGCAAGCGCTAGTATTTATTATACTAATGCTACCTTTACTTATTAAGGATAATAATAATAACCTGCTTATTTTTAATTTGCCTTTTATTTAATAATAAAAGCGCTTTTAGTATTAATTAGTTATTATTATTATTATTAATATATTATTAAAGAAGTAGTATTATTATATATAATGCTATTTATAGTATATTTTTATTATAATTAATTTAGGTTAAAAGTATAATACTTAAAGGAAATAAGTCTATTAGTTTATATTACACTACTTTAAGCTGCCTTAAATTAATTTAATACTATAGTATTTTAAAATTATTTTAATAGCTTTTATATAAGTATATTATAGCTTGCTTATTTAACTAGCACCTGGCGCTTTTAACTATAGCTATAGTAATTCTTAGTTATTAATATATATTCTACTATATATTCTTTTACTAGCTTTGCTTAACCCTTTAAGTATACTTAAATTAAGCTTAGCTTAAAGTTTAAAAAGACTTAAGATAGTAATAGGTTATAAATAGCTCTCTTTATTAAGCTTATATAGAAGGTAGGGTAGATATTACTAAAAATATCTAGCTTTATAATAAAAAGAGAAAGGATTATTATAATAATATATTTTATATATAGCTAATTAAGTTTCTTACTTAAGTAATTTATTTTAATATATTATAATAATAACTATACCTTATTATTAATTTAATAATATTTTGCTAAATACTAGCTATAGTTAGTATTCTTTTATTAATATTATTAAGTAAAGGCTATTATAGCTTAAGCAAGCTTTATGCCTTCTTTAAGGCAGTAAAAGAATATTATTACCTTACTTTTTAAAAAGGTAATACTTACTATAGGTATATTTATTTATTAAATAAAGTTAATATTAAACTTATTAAGGAGGTTATTTAAGCTTATACTTAATATTAATAAGTTTTATTTATTAAAGGCAAGCTAGCAAGCTAGTAGGTGCTTAGGCTAGTTATATTATATAAAGGAGATTATAGTATACAAGATAGCCTAAACCTTTTAATTAGCCTGCTTTATATTATTATTAATTTAAAGGTAGTAAGCTATAAAAAGGAGTTGCTTAACTTTAACTAGTTTATAAAGTATTATTTAAAAATATCTTACTTAATTTAATCCTTTATTATTAATAATTTAAAAAAAGAATTTATAAAAATATTATTAATAATCTTTAAAGTACTATATACAGGCCTTTATTAATATAAAGTATATTGCCTTTAGCTAGATATATTTTAATAGCCTATTTATAATAATTATAAGAAATTTTAGGTTATTATTAATTTATACTAGGAGATTTATTATAAAGTCTATAAAGATTTACTTTTAAAATCTATTTATAATAAAAAGTAGCTGTAAAAGGCTTTAGTGCTATTTATATAATATATAGCTATTATAGCAGTAATAGTTATAAATAAACTATATTATAGACTATAATATACTATCTTAATAATAAGAATATTAAAGTAGGTAGAAGGTAGTATTTTTCTTAAGGTATTTTATTATAAAAGAGTTATATATATATTAAATAATAATAATAATAAAAGGTTTTTAATTTAAGAGCTAAAGGCAGCCTTAATATATAAATATACTTTAAGTATTAATACTGCAATCCTTTATCTACTTTTTAATTATTACTTCCTTAAAGAACTTCTACAAGCTGCTATATATAGCAGCTAGCTACTAGCTATAGGATATATCTTTAGCTATACCTTAATTTTAAAGCTCTTAAAGATAAGTATTTTAAAATAAAGTAGTATTTATTAAAAAAAGGGTATTATCTTTAATAAAAATAAATAAAGGCAAGATTAACTTATCCTTAATTAAGTCTTATATTATAATTATAAAAATACTTAAAGGTAAAAAGACCTAGCTTATTTAAGGTTCTTTAACTTTATTTAGTTATTAATATAAAAAAGTATTAAGCTACTTTATTTATAATTTAAAATAAAATTAAAGGTAGTAATTAAACTAGGAAAAGAGTTTAGCTTAATAAGCCTACTGCTTAAAGATTAATTAAAGGTAAAGAAAGTACTTTAGGTTCTTATAGTTAGTATATATATAAAAAGGGCAAGCTATACTTTATAATTTAGCCTTTTAAGTATTTAAATAAAAGATAATAATAAAAAGCTTTTTATTATAAATAATATAATTTTATTTTATTAAAGAGAGGGGGGCAGAATAGTATATAACTAGGTATAGGATGCTATTCTTATTAAACTAAAAGAGGCACCCCTTAAAGGCCTATTTAAATAAATCTGCTTTAAAGACTATATCTTTCTTAAGGTCTTATTAAGCTAAGACTAGGTATAAAATAAAGGCAGTCTTAAGTATATTAAAGGCTATATTAGCCTTATTATCTTAAGTAAATAAAATATTTTTTTAAGTAAGCTATATAAAAGGCTTTATAATTTATATAAAGTTAAAGATAAATTTATAATAAAAGTTAATAAAGCTTAAAAAGCTTTAAATACCTTTAACCTATATAAAGGGTTCTTAGTCTTTAATTATAATAATCTTTTTAAAGTTAGGGCAGATAGACTTGCCTGCCTAGACTATATAACTTAAGTACTTAACTTTTTTTATTATAAAGGTATACTTATTAATATTAATATTTAGGCTAGCTTTTATAAGCTTATATAAAGTAGCCTTAACCTTATATATATAGTCTTTATAACTCTTATTAAAATATATTAAGATATTATTAAAGTAAGCTATAGTAAAATTATTAAAGGTATTTTTTAATATTTTATTAATATATTATTAAAAGGTAGTAGGTGCACTAGCTAGATTAAAGGGGATAACTAGCTATTTAAAGAGTCTAAACTAGGTCTAGAATACAATAAGGTATTCCTCTTTTTTTATAATTTATAGCTAGTAAAAGGCTAACTTAATATTTAACTTTATAAATTAGTAAGCTTTTAAAAAGGAGTAAAGGGTTTCCTTTATTAAAGGTAAAGGATAGTAATCCTGCACTATAACTTTATTTAAGGTATAGTAATTAATATAAAATCTTTAACTACCTTTAGCCTTTTTAATAAATAAGATAAAAGTAATTATTAAAAAAGAGCTAGTATAAATTTAACTTTTATTTATTAACTTAATAATTTAGTATTAAATTTTAAAAAGGTAGTTTTATAATATATTATATAATAAGCCTTAAGGTAAGTCTAAGTTATACTTATTTATATCTTTAACTAGCTAAATATAGTAATTAAGCTAACTTTAATAAAAAGGTAGCCTAAAGGCCTTTTCTTTATTAAAAAGATTAATAAATTTATATAGTTTAATTAAAAAGTATTAATAAAGCTCTTGCTAAAGGTTAATTAAGACCTATAGTAAAGAAGACCTAAAGGTAATACTAAAGATTTATATAATTTTTTATAAATTAATAATTAATAAGGTAACCTTTATATTATAATAATATATTTTATAATAAACTAGTGCTATATATATAGATCTTAAGATATATATAATTAAGAGATTATTTTATTATTAAGTAGTTTTTAATATTATAAAGCTAGCTATTAATCTAATAATAATTATATACTAGTTAAGGTTTATTTAAATACTATAGTATTTTATCTATAGTAAGCTTAAAATAATATCTTTAAAAAAGCTTAAGATAATATAAAGTAATACTAGGCATTATTATTTATTTATATTTATTATACCTTTAGTAATTTATAAAATCTTAAAACCTATATACTTATTAATAATAATAACTAAGGTTTATATAATAAGTATTTATATTACTTTTATACCTAGTTTTTAAATAGCTTTTTTATTAATAACTTTATAATAATTATACTTATTATTAATTTATATATTTAAGAATTTTTAATTATTAAGGAGTATTAATATAAAGAAAAAGGGCTTATCTATATATTATAATTTTTTTATATCTTTTTTATTATAATTAAAGAGGTAGTTTATATTATAGCTATAGTAAGGTTAATATACCTTTAAAAAGAACTTAACTTAAAAGTAAGGCATTTCCTTTCTTATTTTTATCCTCTTTTTATTCTTTTTACTTACTACTGCTTAAGGTATAGATAGCTATTAGCCTAGTTACTAGCTATATAAAGCAGGCTATAATAAAGTATATCTTAACCTTATAGTAAATATATTTACCTTTTTAATAATATTTAATAAAGATATTAAGTAATACTTATTAAGCCTATAGGTAATTATTTAAAGGGTTAAACTACTGCCTTTTATAGCTTTATAGTTTTTATTTTAAGTATTTTTTAAGTATAAGATATAATTTAATAAAGTTTATACTAATTATAAATAAGTCTTTTTTTATATTTATAGCTTTTTTAACTTAAAGATAATAATTTTTATTATAAAAATAAAATTATTCTTTAAGGTAATAGGTTTTAAGCTTTATAGTAATAGCTTAATAAATACTAACTACTATATAATAATTATCTTATAGAATACTATATCTTAAGCTATAGTTTTGTATTTTTAAAGAAAGTGCTTAGTAAAGGCAGGCTAGCTTAATAATATTATCTTATAATAACCTACTAACTAAGGTTAATTTTTATTTAAAATAAATAAAAAATATAATAAAGAATTTATTATTATATTATATAATATATTTAAGTTTTATTTAAGTAATTTTTTAATAATAAAGGTTAGTAATTATAAATATAAAGTATTTTAAAAATTCCCTTAAAATATAGTTTTTAGACTTTAAGGTAGATTTATAGTATATTATAATTAAAGAGTATATACCTTTAATAAAATTTTATTATAAAAAGATAAATAAATCTTTATTAATCTTAATAAACTCTTTATTAATAGCTAGCTTGTATACTATAGTATATCTTTAAGTAAAGAATATAGCTAGGTTATTATTATAAAGGTCTTTAACTAAAAGTAACTTATATTAAACTAGTTTTTATATATTATTTATATAAGGTATAAATAGGTTATAAAATAGGTTAAGTAAAGGCACTTTAGGCTGTTAGTTAACTATATTTTATTATTAAGCTATTACTTATTATAATAATATTACTTTATAATATATTATTATAATTATATATAGTAATTTTTTTATTATAAAGGTAGCTGCTTTACTTATTAATATTAATACTAGATTATCTTTATTTATTATTTTTAAAGTATATAAACTATAAAAAACTAGCTTTATAATAATTATAAATAAGTATTTTAATATAAATTTATATACTTAAAAAGAAAAAGAGTCTATATATCTTTATATTCCTTTATAACTAGTTATATATCTATAGAATAGGTATACCTTAAAAAAGGGCTAGGCCTTTATAAAGCCTAGGCTAGTAATACCTTAGGTAAAGGCTAGGCCTTTATAGGGCCTGGGCTAGTAATACCTTAAGTAAGGGCCAGGCCTTTATAGGGCCTGGGTTATGCAAGGCTTGGGCAAAGCCCGAGCCTGTAACACAAGTTATTAATAACTGCCTGTAATACCTAGTCTATTAGCTAGGATAGGATGCGCAATATAATAAATAGTATAATAAAGACTTATTAATACTAAATACTATTAATCTAGTTTATAATTTTAATAACTAAAGGTTAATGCATTACTATAGCATTTAGTAGCCTTAAGCAGCTAGATAGTAATAGCTGTTTATCTAGGCAAGGTAATTGCTACCTAGCAAGGCTAGTTATTTATTAATTATATAATATATTTATATATTTCCTATATACTATTTATTCTATTTCTTTTTACCTTTTCTTTTATAATATTTCCTGCCTTAATATTATTCTTTTTATATTCTTTATTTATCTTTAATTTTATTATTAATATTTTAAGTAATAATAATAATTATTATTAATTATATTACTATAGTATATACTTAATATAAAAACCCTTACCTTACTCCTAGCCTTTTATTATTAATAATTAAATTATTTAATATTAATATTATTATTAATTATAAATAATACCTTTATGCCTTATATATAATTTAAGTATATTAATATTAAGCTATAAATATAATTATATAAAAATAATAAAAATATAAAACCTTTTTAATAGATTATTACTTTATAGTAAAGAGCGCAATATTAAAAGCTTTTAATAATTACTGCTTATATAAGCACTACTATATATAATTATTATAGGCTAAATATATTTTTATTTAAGTATTATACCTTAAGATTATTAAGCTTAATAAATATATATTACCTTTATTTTAATCTCTTTATTTAAAAAATATAAAAGCTATATATTAATAATACTACCTTATTATTAATTATTATTATTACTAATTAATATAAGCCTAGCCTAAAACACCTACTTAATAACCTATATTAATATTAACTATAGCTATTCTTAATAACTTTATTATATTTTTAATATTATTAATTACTTTATTTATTAACTTTATTATTAATATAATTATTAATTACTCTTTAGCTTATAGCTTTATCTCTAGCTCTATACCCCTTGGCTTTTTACCTTTAATAAACTAACTATTTTTTTAGCTATAGTATTATAACCTTAAATAAATAAATGCCTGCCTATAGGTAATTATTACTATTAAGGCTTATAAAATTAAAAAGTTAATTAAAAAGAATTACTATAAAGTATTATTACTTATTTAAAATATTAATAATTAATTAATATTATTAATATTAATATATAATAATACTTAAGATAAGATCTATAATCTTATAGATAGTTAATTTACTTATTATATTACTTAATACTTATTTTTTAATTAATTATAGCCTTTATTATTTAGGATAGTGACTTTTTAAAGAGGGGTAATTATTATAGTAAAACCTTACTTAATGATTAGTTAGTATATAATATATAGTAATATAAATAGCTAGCCTTATTATAGACTATAGAGACTAATCTAAGCTTCTTTTATTACACCTTGCAGACTGTATTATGCTAATAATTATAAACTAAATATAAATATAGTCTTTAATAATTATAAAGCTATATACTTTATTATTAATTAAAACATTTTTAAATTAAAAAGCTTTATATTATATAATAATAAAGACTAGGTTAAAGTAAGTATAAATTATATTATAATATTTAAAAAAGGTATTTATAAGCTTAAAAATGTTTTTAATAAACCTTATAGATTAAAGATAAAGGATTTTATACTTAATAATATAATAATAATTAAAAGGTTTTATATTAATATTATCTTTAAGATTAAGGTTAAAAAACTAAATATATAATATATAAAATTTAATTACTTACTTTACTTTAAAACCTTTAATTAAAATATAAAGTTAGTATTTTTAGTTAAAGAATAAAGCTTAATATTATTTAAATATAAACTATTATCTTTTTATACTTTAAACCTTAATAAAAAAATAATACTATATATAGACTATACTTTTATATTTATTATAATAAATAATTAAATAAAGTAAAAAGTATAAAGTAAAAGATTAATTAAAAATCTATTAATTCTTTAATATAATATAAAGGAATTATAATATCTTAAAGCAGGCTACTTAAACTTTTATATACTTAAAAGCCTTATATATAATATTTAAAATATTTAATTTAAAGATATAAAGAAAATTAAATATAAAGTATATTTAATATTATTTATAATAAAATATATTTTATATAAATAGTTTAAATATTATATATTAAGGCCTTTTTAATATATATATTAAAATTTATAAAATTATTTATTAAAGTTTAATAAAGTAAGATAATTACTTATTATAAAAAATAAATATAATAAATAGTTATATATTATCTTATTATTAAATAAAAAATTAAAAATTATTTTTAACATATTATTTTATTATAAATATATAGTTAAAAGATTATTTTATATATATATTTATAAAGTAAAGTAAGATAATAAATAAGTTATTATTATAATTATAAATAAAATATAATTTTAATATTAATTAAATATTAAAGATATAATCTTAAAGCTTATACCTTTATTTATATATAAACTAAATAATAACTTTAAATAAGTAAGTTAAAAAGTAATTAATAAGTTTTTTAATACTTAATAATATAAGGCTTTTTATAGAGCTATAGCTAAAAAGCTTAAAAGCTGCTATATATTTAATTAATATAAGCTTTTTAAGAGTAAATAAAATAATTTTATTAATAAATAAGCTAAAGGAATATTTTTAAAGGTATACTCTTTTATAAGTTTAAAAGTATATTACTAACCTAAGGCTTAATTAAAGTAGTTTATATATTTATAGTTATTATATATATATACTATAATATAACTATAAAGTAAGAAAAAAAAGATTATATAAAGTTAACCTTAAAAAGATTATTAAGTATTTAGTTAATTATTAAGCTATTAATATTTATTAAATTTAAATCCTTTACTTTAAAAAGATCTTAATAATTAAAAATATAACCTTTAATAAGTCTTACTTTTATTAACTTAACCTAAAAAGCTTAAATATATAGATAATTATAAAATGAAATAAGCTATTTTATAAAGTAAAAGATAAAGTAAAATTTATAAAACTTAATAAAGGTATTTATTAATATTAAAAAGACCTTATTTAAAAAAGTCTTAAGTAAATAATCTTAAGGGTAGTAATACTTAAAAGCTTAAAAAAGCTGTTTAAAAGCTTAAAACCCTTTAAATAATATAAAACTTTAAAATTAAAAATACTATATAAAATATTAAAATAAGATTATTTTAATATATAATATTAATTATAAAAAGCTTAAGTAAATATATTAATATTATAAATAATACTTAAAATAAATTACTTATTATTTTTAATTAAACTATAAATTAATAAAGATATAAAAAAAGATTTTTTATTACTTTAAAAATAATAAAAAAGTATAATTTAAAAAATAATTAATTTACTTTATAAAATTATTATTTTATATAAATAAAGCTTAATAATATAATAATTAAAGTATATTATCTTAATTAATATATCTTCTTTAGCTTTATATAAAAGTATAAGGTTATAAAAAAAAGCTTAAGTAAGCAGGCTTTTTTTTAAAAAAAAGATAGTAAAAAAAAAATAAGCTTAATAATATATATACTATACTTAATAAGCTTTTAAATAAAAATATTTATAATCTTTTACTTAATTAATAAATATTAAAAAATAAAGATTTAATAAGTTTATAAATAATACTTACTATACTTAAAGTAATAATATATTAAAAATATACCTTAAGGCTAATAATAATATTAAATAAGCTTTTAATAAATTAAAAAATTTAATTAAATTATTAAAAAGGTAAAAAGAGTTTATAAAGTATTTATTAAAAGATTAATTTATTTAAGCTATATATAAAAAAATTAAAGCTTTATATTATAAAAAAACTTAAAAAAAAATTAAAAAATTAAAAGTTAAATTAATACCTTTATTATTAAAATAAGTATTTATATATAAATTTAATTAAGCTAGAATATTAATAAAGTATAAAGCTTAATTTATAATTAAAAAAGACCTTTAAAAAAGCTTAATTATTTAAAAAACTTATATTATAATACTTATAATATATTTATTTTAATTATTTATAACTTTAAGCATAAGATTTAACTTAAATCTTAAATAATTTAATATTAAAAATATATTTTTAAATATAATAAAAAATAAGTAAGGTATATTTATTATATATAAAATATTATTAAGTTTTAAGCTACTTAATAAGCTTATTAAGCTTAAAAAAGCTTTTTATAAACTTTAATACTTATTATAATTATAATTTAAAGAGTTTATAACAACCTTATACTTATTAAAGCTAATATTTAATATAAAAAAGCCTTATTTATATTGTTTAAAAAATTAATAATTATTTTTTTACTTTTTTATAAATAATATCTTTATTATATATTATAAATATAATTATACTTTATTTAATAAGTATATAAATATATAAAAAAAGAAATATAAACTTTATAAAAAGGGTAATATAAAGTAATTTTTAAGAATTAATATTATTTATAAATATTTTAAGTATAAAATATATTTATTATATAAAGTATATATATAAAAGGTTATTTAAAAGTTTAATTTAAATAAAGAGAATTAATATTTTATAATTCTTTTTTTTATATTTTTTTTTAAAAAAAAATAATTTATAAACTATTATCTTAAAGATTAAAAATTATTAAGAAAATATTAAATTAATACTTTATATAGTAATTTTAATAAATCTTAATATAGCTTTTATAATAGCTATATTAATAAAATATATTATTAATCTAGGATTAAAGTATTATAAAGCTATTGATTAGCTTATTTATTATTTAATTATATAAAAGTATTTAACTCTTTAATAGAAAAAGATTAATAAAATATAAATTTTAATTACTTTAAGTAATATATTCTTTATTAATAATATTAAAATTAAAAAATCTTTATAAAGATATTTTATAATATTATTTAATAAATTAATTATATAAAGCACTATATATTAAAGTATAGTTAATATATTTATAATTAAGGCTAAATTATTATTTTATTAATAATAATAAAAAAAAAATAAGTTTATAATATTTTTTTAATAAAATATACTTTAATTTAAAAAAAATTAAAATATTAATTATAATAATTAATAAATAATATATTTTATACTTAAAGATAATAAAAAGATTAATACTTACTTTTACTATATTAATATATAAAATATATAGCTATATTAAGAGTATTAATATAAAGCTTTTAAGGTTTTATATTTAACTTTATAAAAAATACTCTTTAATAAATTTATAAAAGCTTTTTTATATTAATAATTTAAATACTTTAAGGCTTTATTAAACTTAAAGATTTTGAAAAATAAAAAAAAAGTAAAGAAATTATTAAAGAAAAGCTTAAAATAATAAAAAAAAAATATAAAAATATTAATTTAAAGTACTTTAACTTTTTTAATTAAAAATTATATAAAAAATTAAAAAAAAAAAACTTAATAAATTAATGCCTTATTAATTATTATTAATTAATAAAAACTCTTTTAGCTTTATTTATAAAGTATATACTTTAATATATATTATTATAATATTAAAAAATAAAGCCTGCTTTACTAGACTATTTAATAAATAGTCTTTATTATTTACTTAAATAAGGCTTATTATAAACTTTAAAGCTAATTAATAATATTATATTTTTTATTTAATAATTATGTTTTAAGCTTTTAAGCTCTTATTTAGTATAAAGAAAGCTATTTACTATAGTATCTTTATCTTTTATAATACTTTAAAAAACCTAAGTTAAGCTTATTAATTATATTAATCTAGAAGTTTATAATTAAATAAAAAAAAGATTAAATAAAAAGAATTAAGCTTATATTAATAAATATTAATGCTTATAGATAAAGTAATTTTAATATTAATAAAACTAGCTTATAGTAAGGATATATTAAGAGAAATTGCCTTTATTAATAATAATATTTTTTAAGTATTTTAAGTAATAAGGATAATAAGAAGGGTATAGAGTAGTTAGTATAAAGAGGGCAGGATTATTATTTTTATTATTATTATTATTTTTATTATTATTATTATTATTATTTTTATTATTATTATTATTATTATTATTATTATTATTATTATTATTATTATTATTATTATTATTATTATTATTATTATTATTATTATTATTATTATTATTATTATTAAAAAGGGTATTTATAAATATAAAAATAAAAATAAAAGTAAAAGTAAGAATAAAAATAAAAGTAAAAAGGGTTAAAAAGATTATAATAATTAATATAATAATAATTAAAATAATTAAGGCTAGGGCTAGGGTAATTAAGGCAAGAATAAGTACTAAAAGCACTATAAAAAGAATAATAATTATTAAGGCTATTATAATAAAAGCTAGTATTAAAGATATAATAAAAAAATAAAGGTTATTAAAGCTACTAAAATTATTATTAATAAAAAAGCTATTATTAAAGCAAGAGGAATAAAGGTATTATACTATATATAGCATGCTTTATAAGCTATATTAAATATAAAAAGCTAAGTATTTTAAAAATAAGATAAGCTTATAATTAATAAATAAAAAGTACTTAATTAAATAAGGCTATTTAAGTAGTTATTTTACTCTTTAATAATAAGTTTAAGTTATTTTTTTATTATTATTATTATTAATAATAAAAATAATAATAATAAAGATTATAAAATTAAAAAAGTTTATAAAAAGGTAAGAAAAGCTTTTTTATATAGCCTTAAGTATTTTACTTTATTATTAAAGCTTTAAATCTATAAATCTTTATTTTTATTATTATTAATTATTAAATAAAGTATAAAGTTATTTTATAATTAATTCTTTATTAAAGAAATAAGCCTTTACTTTAAATTATTAAATAAAGTAATATAAATTAATTTATAAATATAAAAAAGCTTAAGATAAAAAAATATAAAAAAAAGGATAAAATATTAAGGAATTTAAGAAATAATATATAACACTATATATAAATAATATTGTTATATAAAGGGTATATAAAAATTAATGTTTATTATATATTAAAAAAGTATATCTTTTATATAATATATACTTAAGGCATTAAGCTTTATTAAGATTAAACTTAATTACTAAGATAAAAAGACTCCTTTATAATTATTTATAGGCTTTATAGTACTTATTTTCTTTGTTTTATTTAAGGCTCTTTTAAACCTATCTTCCTAAGCTCCTTTTAAGTAATCCGCTCTTTTTAATACTAGCTTAAGTTAATAAAAGCAAGATTTATTAAATATTATATTCTTAATTATTAAGATCTTTTTAAAATAAAAAATCTAAATTTAATAAATATTAATAACTTAATAACTAACTAAATACTTAATAATCTTTTTAAGGCTAACTTTATATAACTTTTTTTTTCTTCCTGCTTTATAATTATATTGCAGTATATATATATAATAACTATAAGCATATAGACTACTTTAATTAAGCCTTAGGTTAATAATAAGACTTTATAATAAATCCTTTTAATAAAGGAATATTTATAAATAAAAAACTATATATAATACTAGTTATATATATAGATAATATATTATTTATTAAATCCAATATTAATAATATAAATTATATTAAAAAATACTTATTAAAATAAATAAAATTACAAGACCTAAGTAAAATTAAAGATTTCCTAAGAATAAGATTTTATAAAAAAAAAAAATCATAACTTTATCTTAAAATAAATATAGTATTAATAAAATAAAAAATATAATAAAAAAGGTCTAGGGTATTTTAATTTACTATATATAGTAGGTTTAAAATTTAGAAAAGCCTTTAAAAGCCTTAATAATAATATAATTTTATAATATTAAAAAGAAATAAGCTCTTTATTATATCTAGCCAAAAAAACAAGGCTAGATATAGCTTTTAATATTATAAATTATTCTAAATATATATTAAAACCTAATAATACTTATATTAAACCTTTAAATTATATTTAGAAATATTTATATAAATATCCTTGATTAAAATTAAAATATAAATATAAAAATCCTTATTTATATTTTATTAAAGGATTTTTAAATACTTCTTAGGCTGCTGATGTAAATAATAAAGCTTTACTATAGGTTATTGTTTTTCTTTATATAATAATCTAATAACCTGGAATTCTATTAATTAAAAATCTATAGCTTTAAGCTTTTATAAATCTAAATATATAGCTTTAAAAAAAACTTTTAAAAAAGCTATATATTTAAATAATTTATATTCTTATTTTATAAATAATTTAAATATTAATTATAAAATAAAAATTCCCCTTATTTTAATACATAATAAAGCTGCTATTAAAATAAGTGAAAATTCTAAATTTTATAAAAGAACTAAATATATAGATATTTCTTATTATTATACTAAAGAAAATATAAGAAATAATAAAATATAATTATTTTATATTAAATTAAAAGATAATATAGCTGATTTATTTACTAAAGACCTTTTTATTACTAATTTTAATAAATTTAAAGCTTAATTAAATTTAGAATAATATAATATAATATTATAATACTATAATTATAAAAGGTTTTTTAATCTTGTTAGCTTTTAAGATTTTTCCTTTAAAGTTTTTATTTTACTATTTTTCTTAAAAATAACAGGTTGAAATTATTATCTTTTAATAATAAAAAGTTAAAATTCCTTTATATATATTAATAGGTTTAAATTCCTATATTTTAATATTTTTTCTTTATAAAAATAAGGTTTTAAATACTCTTTAAAGCTTATATAAAATTCTAATTAAAAATTACTACATAATCTTTAAGGGAGGCTATTAAAGCTTATTGTTAGGATAGATCGAGGGAGGTGAGGTGGACCCATAGCCTAAAATAAAACCCCTTCCACTTATATCCACTCCCCTAATATAATTAAACCCTCTACTTCACTAACCAAGCTTATTTTCTTATTTAAGCTTAATAAGAAATAGTCTATCTTAAATAAAACTCCACTAGACCATACCTATCGCAAGTATAACACTACCTTTACATCCTATATAAAACTAATAAAACATATCTTTTTAAATAACTACACACCCCCCAAGCCTCTAGGGTTAAGACCCTTAATTAAAAAACTAGCATTATCTTTTAACAAAAGCTTGCCTATACAACCCAACCTAACTTTACCTATATATATAACCGCCACTAATACTATAGTAAAGATAATCTAAGATAGTTACTATATATTTTAGCCTAGCTAGGTAATTAAAGCCTAAAAGACAAGTTAACTAGTTAATATACTATAATATAAGTACACCTAAGTATAGATTAAATTCTGCCTTAATAATAAACCTACTATAGCTACTATAAATATAAGATATTTTAATATAATTATTAATAAGCAATAGATTAGAGAGTACTTACTAAATACTAACTTCTTTACTCTTAATAAGCTTAATATAATAAGCATAATTAACAAGCCTATTATATTAATATAAAAAATCTACTTTAACTTTTATATAATAAGAATAGTTAATAATATACCTATATATATCTATTACTATACTAAAGCCTAAGTTAAACTAAACCTTTAACTAAACTTACTAATTAGAATAAATTTTCTTAATAAATATAGTATTAATCTTATTATTTTTAAACACTACCTAGTTATTATATTAGCATACTATGCACAAGTATTTATAAAAATACTATACAAGTCTAAACCTATTTATAAGCATGTTATAGTCTTTAAAATAATAATAATACTACTGCACTCCTTTATATAAATTACAGTATATTATATATACTTAAAGAAGCTAAACCTATACTATACCTAATATATATATTATTTTACCTTAAAGATTAATAATATAGTAAACTATATCTATACCCTTTAAACACTAAGAGTTAGCGCTACTATAAGTTAGGTTATAGCTATAAACAACTCTAACAAGCTATTAATACTTTAATAATAATAATGCATAAGCTTGCTAAAAGACTTTAATAATAACTAATGCTTCTATATAATAAAAGACTAGATAAACATACTTATTAAAAGCTCTTAAACCATACTAGTAAATAAATAGCCTAAATTAAAAATATATTAATTACTTAATATTACTAATCTAGATAACTTTCCCTTAAGCTTAATAAACTATAAAAAGGGCTCTGCTATATAGCTACTAGATATACTAGAATAAATACTTATAAATAGTATTTATCTATATACTGTTTATAAATATAAAGCAACTGCTTTTTAAGATATTATTTTATAATATAATATATAGTATAATAAAGGCATTATACCTTTATTAAAATATAAAAAAATATATATAAACTTAATAAAAAATTAATAAAACTAAAAGACTATAATAAGACTATACCCGCTAGGCATAGATAATTATAAGTTTTTTAATAATACTATAAATAACCTATATGCCTAAGGTTATACAAGCTAGATAAAATAACCTATACCCTTTAGCTGCCTTGTTTTTATTATATAGTATATAGTTAATAAATAAAGAAAAGGTTATATAGTAATTAACCTAAGATAACTTAATAAAATAGCTATTCTTAATATCTATCCTATTCTATTATAAGAAGAAATTATTACTATAATATATAATAAAAAATATATTATAGTATTAAATACCTTAGCCTTCTTCTATTAACTGCCTATTTATTTAAAATATAAAGATTATATAGTATTAATTAGCCTGCAAGGTCTAGAGATATTATATATTATTATTATAAGGTTTAAAAATAGCCTAGCCTTTATATAATATTTTATAGACTAAAAGCTATATCCTTACTGCTACTTTATTAAAGCCTATATAGATAATATTATAATAGCTAGCAATACTTTTAAATAGCACTATTAATATCTTTATACTATTTTTAAACTATTTAATAACCTCTGCCTCACTATATCCTTTAAAAAATCATTTATTAAATACCTATCTATTAACCTGCTAGAATTCTATATAGATGCCTTTAGACTTTTTACTATAAAAGAGCGAATTAAAGCTATTTTTAATATTAAAATGCCTACTAACCTAGCAGACCTTAAGATATATTTAAGCATAGCCTTATTTCTTTAGCATTTTATATATAACTTTTAATAAAAGGCCCAGCCCTTTAAACAATATAAAACTTAACTACTAGCAGACTTATATAAAAAAGGATAAAAAACTAATAAAATTAATAAAAAAGCCCGCCACTTTAAGCTCCTTAAAGTCAAGTTTACACCCTTTACTACTAAATTAAAATTATTTTAAATACTATAAAACCACCTAATAAAAAGACTCTAACTATATTATTACAACCTTAATAAACTGCTATTCCTTAAGATTAATACTAGTAACTGCAGTATAAAAGCTTTCTTATTCTATATTAATAACAATACTTAAAAAAATATAATACTATACTAAAAAATATAGCTAGTTATATTCCTTAATTAGCTTTTATTAAAATCTAAATAATATTATAAACCTATAGAACTAGAACTTGCTTATTTAATATAAGCATGCTGCCTGCTATAAATAATAATCCAGTCCTCTACTAGTCTTATTAAAGTCTTAACAAACTATACTACTATAAAAAGCATCTTTAAATACACTATAATACAAACAGCCAACCTACTTAAGGCAAACTACTATCTTATAGTTATATTTATACATCTTAATTAATTCTGCCTTAAAATCTACTATATTCTTAAAAAATTAAATTTTATTCTTAATGCCCTCTTTAGACTGCCTATACTAAAGAATATTTAATATTAAGTATAATAAGATAAACTTAACTTCTATAAAGCTCTTAATAAACTAGATAATATAATATTAAATATATACTATACTATATACTACTTAATAATTAATCTAGTACTTAAAGACTAGATTATTACTAAATACTATAAAGATAAATATTATTTTAAAATCTTAGATTTATTAAAAGATAATAAAGAGTAAAACTTTTTTAATAAAAAGCTGGTTATACTTTTATTTACTCTTAATAATTAACTATTATACTATAAATAGTTAAATAGCTAACTATAGCTTTATATATTAATATTATACTTTAAAATAATACTTAGTATGGCTTATAATAAATAATTCTATACAGGCCTGCTTAAAATAATAATAATACTTAAGGGTTTAAGTATTTATTATATTATAAAGTTAATATAATAATATATTAACTACTGCCCTATATATATAAAAAACAAGACTAATTAAAGTAAACTAAATAATAAGCTATAACCTATCTTAACCTTACTATAACTATACTATACTATTACTATAGACTTTATTATTAACCTGCCTGCAGTAAAAGGATGTATATTCTAGCAACTACTAGACTATAGTTATAAGCTTAACACTCTACTTACAGCTACCTGTAAGTAGTTTAAAAAAACTATCTTAATACTAGGTTTAACTAGGTATAGTATAATACAATAAGGTGTTATACTACTCTATAGCCTTTTACTTTATAACTAAGGGGTGCTAAAAATCTTTATAACTAATAAGGACTTAAAATTTATATTAGATTTTTAAAAAAGGCTATTTTAAGCCTTAAATACCAGATTGACTTTCAGTACAGCCTATTACCTATAGATAGATAAAGCCTTTAAGAGGAAGAATTAAACTATTAAAATAGCTATTAAATACTATATAGCCACTTTAAACACCCTATAGATTAAAATCATCCCTGCCCTACAGTTCTACTTAAATAATATAACTAGTTTACCTATTAACTAAATACTAAATAAGCTAGTCTTAGGTTTTAAACCTAATAGTATAATAAATACCTTAAAAAGGGATGTTTAACTAGATTAAAATACTTTAAATACCTTAAGGCAGCTTTATATAAAGGATGCATAATACTTAATAAATAAAGCATTAATAATAATAAAACAATACTATAATTAATATTATAAACCAGTCTAGTTTAATATAGGCAATAATATATACCTAACCTTATATTATAACTACTCCCTACCTAGTAAACCCCCTTATAAATAGTTATTATAATAAGCCAGACCCTTTAAGGTCCTTAAATAAATTAGCTTACTTGCCTATAGACTGGCACTGCCTACTATTTAATAAATTCACAATATAGTATTTATAGCTTATCTCTCACCTATACTATTTAAGACAGACCTTTATAACTAATAACCACTACTATTAAAATATATTTAAGTAAATAAAAAAGAATAATATAAAATAGACAAGATTATTAAATAATATATTACTTAATATTCCCACTAACCTTAAGTTAAGTATTTTATAAGATAGAAAAACTATAGTCCTAAGGATAATTAATAAAAAAGGCAAGCTAAACTAATCTAAACAGCTAAAGAGTTAATTTATAAATATAAAAAAACACACCTAGTTAAAGAAATTATATTAAATATGCCCTAAATTATAAAAGTCTTTTTTATCTTTAAAATAAATATTTAAATCATTTTGCTAGCTAGTAGATAATTAATATTAAAGTTATAAATACCTCGCTAATTACTAACTAGTTTAGCTTACACTTACTTTTAATTTACCTACTACTATAAGCAAGTTTTTATAATTAAAAAAGTTTTACTTAAACTTATACTTACTTTTTTATTTATTTATAAATTTTCCTTCTATCCTCTTTTTTCTTCCCTTTACTACCCTTAACCCTTTTAACCTTATTTTTCCCTTCTTTAATAATATCCTATAACCTTACCCCCTTTTTCTAGCTTAATTATATTCTATAACCTACTAATTAGCTATAGCCTCCTTATTTAAATACACTAAACTAAGCACTTTAATAAAACCTTTAGCTTAGTTTAAAGAATAAAGCCCCTTGCGCATACTATTATTACTGCATAAAGCTATATATAATATTAAAATCAGACTTAATATAAATGCCTTAAAAGAATATATAGTCTACTAAATACTTATACAAAATACCTTTAATATAATAAAAATAAGCCTTAATAATTATTAAACCTGCTTTAATTAATATATAAACAAGGCTATATCTACCTATATACTCTATACTACTACTTAAAGTAATTAAAGTAATTATAAAAACCTAAGGGTAAAAATAAACATTATTAAATAATACTATAACAACACTAGCCTATACTACTGCCCAGCTATACTATCTATTATAACAACACTTTATATTAAGAAATTAATCTTAATAACCAGCACTAAGTATAATAAAGTCACTTAAGTAATAGCTTAGTTTAAGATATTTAACTTTTACTAAACTACTATTTAATATTATAAAAATTACCCTTACTAAATACTATATATTAACTAAAACTATAAAACCCTTGCAGGTTAAATAATTAATAAAGATAGTAAACTACCTACCCTTAATACTATCTATATAAATATTAATCTAAAGATAACTTTATATATATTAAGAAAACTAAACCACACTCCTTTACTTAACTAACTATAAATTACTAAATCCCTTAACCTATCTTAAATTAATAAAGCTAACTATAATATAATTATAATTAAGTAAAGCTACTTTATACTTTAACTAAATATACAAGCTGCCTTTTAACCTATTCTCTAACCCTTTATTAATAATAACTATCCACTACCATCCCTAGTTAATCTTATTACCTTAGAATAACTTAAGGTCCTTAAAACCTATAAAAAAGTAGTTATTAATTTATAAGTAATTTACTTAAAGAATATAAAGATTATATTTATATAAGTATAAGTTAAAGACAACCTATTAATATATATATAGACTATATTAATAAAAATAAAAATGCCTGCAATATAATTAAACCATCCTATATACTTAATCTAGTATAAGGTAAAAGAGTAAATATCTTAAAATACTAATCACCTACTAAATACTAAACTTAACCTTTTATATAAGATCTTTTAAAAATAAGACTGCTAAAGCATTAATATTATCTTCTACTAAAAACTAAACTATTTATTATAAATAATTAAATAAGCTATAGACTGCTTTAATATATATTAATATTAATAAAATAAAAAAACCTAAGGCAACCTTTATAAACTAAATACTACTATAATAATAATAATTATAAAGCTTTAGTAAATAGTAAACTAAGTTAAGCAAAACCAGATATTTCTTAACTAGGCCTAGTCTATCCTTAATATTAATACCCCTTTAGATATAATAAATAACTCTAAGGATTAGCAAACTAAAAACCAGGGAAATACAGAATCTAAAGATAATATATTTATTTAAGATAAATAAAGCATTTATAAAGAGGGAGTTATTAAGATAGATTAAGGGAGGTAAGGTAGACCTATATAGTGTAGTATAGTAAATCTATATAGTATAGTAAGGTAAGGTAAGATACTATACTATACTATATATAAATAAGGCCTATAGTTTATAAAGCAAGAGAGAGAGGAATCAACTAACTTCAAGATTTGCTCTACAACACTTATAAAAGTCTAATTAAAAAAGCTTATAACTATTAGATAAATGTTTAACCACTAGATGAATAAATTAGCCCAATGGATAAATAATTAGGCTAATAATTAAGATTGAAAATTTTTTTAATCTTAATCCTTTATAAATTAAGCTTAGTTTTAAACTTTAATTTTAAGTAGTAAAACTTTATTATAACTTTTTATATAATAAATATATTATTAAGAAAAAATGATTAAGTAAAAGCGCAAGAAAAGAGCTTTTAAATAATATTAATTATATAATATTAACTTATATAATTAAGGTATAAAAAACTATATAAAAAAGTAATGCCCATAATAAAAAACAGGATAGTTATATTAGACTTAAGTGCTTATATAAGTATAATGGTTATACCTATTGCTTATATAATATAATTCCTTCTGCTTATATAATATTTATATAGGCTTAGATAATCAAGCCTTACTTTTATTACTAAGCAATCTTTAACAATTTATAAACCCTTATTCTTAATAATAATTAACTTTCTAAGTAAAATAATAAAAGAATTATAAAAAGTATATAATATATCTTTAATTTTATTTTAAATAATTAATATTGTTTTTAATTTTTCTTAAATAGAATTCTATAAAAATGTTTTAAGTAATAAAATAATCAATGAATATTATAAATAATATTTTTTAAAAACAATATAAATAAAAATATATTATATTTTGTTTTTAAATAAAACTTATATATTATAAAAACTTGAATTATTATTTATAAATGTTTTTTATATTGACCATTTATTGCTATTATTTTTTTAATGTTTTAATAGTATTTTTAATAATATTTTCTAAAATTATATAAATTCAATTCTATTTAATAATATCAGGGTTGTAAATTAGTCAATTTTAGTCTAGTCAATAGGGTGACTAAGACTAAGACTAATCTTTTAGTTATTTTTAAATTAGTCTTAGTTTACTTAACTTATTAATTAAGACTAGGATTAATTTTTAAGTTATTAATTATAAATAAATAAATTAATAACTAATTAATTAATAACTAAAAAATTAGTCACTAATTTAATTAATTTTGCTTACTAATCTATATAAATTTTTATATTCTTATTATATTTTTATATATATTTTTTATAAATCTTTTCATTATTTTTTTAATTATTATTAATATTATTATTATTTATTAATTAATTTAATTTCGTTTATAAAAACAATTAATATTTATTAAGATACCTATTTATATATAGCTTTAAATATAATATAATAAATAAAAAATAGCTATATAAATAATGATATAAATAGCTAGATAAATAATAATCTAAATAAAATAAATAAAATAAATAAAAATAATAATAATAATAATAATAATAATAATAATAATAATAATAATAAAGATAAAAAATAATAAAAAATTTATATAAAAAAATTAATAAAAATAATAAAATTTATACAGATTGATAAGTAAAATTTATATTGATTAATAAGCAAAATTAACTAAATTGGTCACTAATTTAATTAATTTTAAAACCTTAATTAATAACTAAAATAAATTAATCTAACTAAATTAATTAAAAAATAATTTAGTCTAATTAACCTATTAACTAAGACTAGCCTAATCTAGTTAATAGGTTGATTAATAACTATTAGTCTAGTTATTAATTACAAGTTGACTAATAATGAATAACTAATTTTACAACCTTGAATAATATTAAATAATTTCCAATTATAATATCTTACTTTTATTTTTTTTATAATTTTCTTAATTAATTTAATTAAAAAAATATATCGATATATATTAATATTATAATTATAAAAAAGTTATATAGAATTATAGGGTGTGTTGTGCCTTATTATTATTTTTTTAAAAAAAGTTTTTGCCTAAGGCAATAAAGTTTTGTGTCAGGAGTATTATCCCTGTAATTAGGTAATCAAGTCATGTTAAAAACGGTCGGGAGACGATGTGTATGTAGCGGGCGATTTCGTGCTGTGGTGAGCGGCGAGATAAATCCTTATGCCAGCAACCAACTCTAGGATCCAACAATCGGCCGTTGTGCCAATTACACAGCATTATCTAATGTAAAGACATATATAAGGCAACTTCTCATTGTATGTCCTTTATTGATCCACCTTAGCCACGCGTGATAAACCGACACGCGTTGAAAAATGAGCTTCCCAGGACCGCGGTAATGAAGAAATCAATCGCTTGTGGCGCATGTCGAACATCAAAGAGAAGAGTAAATCGATCCCTAAATTGTTATATCCTCACTATCATATCACCCTTCATGCTGATGTATCCAGTGTATCCATTCCGGTGGACCTCCATGTATCCGCTGCAAGGAGAGAGGGGATGAATGCATCTTCCCACCAAAGGGCACCTCTTTCATCTTTAGGCGCTCACGGCTTGAGCGCCAGGCGCGCGCTGCATCTAATGCCTCTGTACCAACAGATGGCAACATCGCATCTTCGCTTTTATCAGCGTCTACAGGACCCCAGGGTAGCACTGCAGAAGACCCTGACGAGCAACCCAAGGTCAACCTGTGGGAGACTGACCCTTTAGATTACGTGACAGATGAAGTTAGAGAAAGCTATGTAAGATGTTCTTACAAGTGGTCCTTTCACCATATACCTACTTTTTTCGCTGCAATCCGCAATAAGACTCTGGATCGATCTGTTGCGTGGTCAATGCTTGCTATTACAGTGCGGTAAGTTGGCGAGCTCCGGCCTTCATCTGGTGATCTGAGGAAGATGCTTACCTGCTATGAAGTTTCTTGCAAAAACCACTAGAAGGGTTTTTTAGTCAAATCCAAACCAGCAATTATTTCGCCGCGCATACTAGGTCGCTTATCCTTCCATCAATCGATGAGCCAAGCTTGCAACGGATCCAGGTCCTTCTCATGCTCACGGGTCATTCATGGGGCTCAGGCGAAGGGAGACGCGCGTGGGTTTACCTTGGAATGGCCGTGAGAATGGCTCAAATTATGGGCTTATTCGAAGATCCTCCAATCGTGGCTCCATCTAAAGAAGAGTTTATCCATGGAGAAGAGAGACGGCGTACCGCATGGACTTGTTTCCTGATGGATAGCCTCTTGAGCGGCGGAAAGGGCCGCGAGCGGTTGCTGTCTGCGGATAGCATGCAAATCCAATTGCCCTGTGATTCGGGTAATTTCACCTTCGGCGAGCCTGTCATCTGCCCGTTTATTGACGGCTTTCGCTCCGATGGCAATGTCCAAAGCCCAATTGGCAGCCTGGGTATTGTCGCGTATAGCATGAGAGTTGCTGACGTCTGGGGCGCTGTTGCCAAGTGGTCTTGCTCTACACATCCAAACAACACGCCTCCTTGGCAGCCAGAGTCAGAGCTCCAGCGTTTATTAGTACGCCTTGACGCCTGGAAACAATCGCTGCCGCCCCGTTTGAGATATGATCTATCGCTTCTGCATGCTCATAGTGTCCAGAATCAAGGGCAGGCATACTGCTATATGCATTGTATTTACTTCATGTCAGTGATATTCCTTTACCGGTCTTATTTACCCGAACTGGAGATGCAAGAGGAGGCGGAACATGAGAATGGTGATCGGAAACAGTGGTCAGCATTCTCCTGTAGAGAGCTTGCAAAAGTCGCAGACCAAGTTTGCGAAATGCTCCAGGACGTCCGCGGATTTGGCTTGTTTTTTTTGCGAGGCTTGGTCCCGTGGATAGGCTTCACTATCTATACAGCAGTAGGAACCTTGCTATACTTTTGGCATTTCCCTCACGTCAGTGAAGGCGATCCGCAGATTGAGAGCTGGCGACAACGCATTATCGATGGATGCGTTTTCCTCAAAGATATGAGACAGGCCTGGCCGATGGCTGACACCTGGGTATATGGCTCTTCATTCTCTAAGCTTACTTTACCAGCCGCACTGACAAGTTATACTCACAGCGCGAAACTATTAAGGCAATGCACATATTTTATAGCAATGTCAAGTCAAAAGGTAGTCAGGCTGTTAGCCCTAGTGCTCGTCGAGAAATGCGAAATGCCATCATTGACTACGGTGCCCTACAACCATCCCCTGTCCAGCCCGCCGATAGTGGGAGCGAGGAAGATGCTGCAGTAAGTAGATTTACCTATAAGCAAGTGTACTCGCATTTGTGACTTACGCATAGCATAGATCATGTCTGAACAAGACGAGCCAACTACAAACGAAACCAATATAAATGAGACAGAGCTTGTGTCTCATGAATTTGGCGTGGTACCGCCTGCCGATTATGACCTTTTTGATACGCATTTCGATATTGACTCTTCCATGCAGGCGTCGTTTGCCGATGCTACCCAATGCTTCTGGGAAGGATATCCAGGAAATGTTGAAATATCAGGATGGTAGATGTCGCCCTAGAAGAGCTACTACACCAGTCAAATGATCATGACGTCGTTATCAGTTGATCATGGCCAATTTTCGATAAGGCTAATCAAGTTTTTATTTTACCCTCCCTTTAACGCTGCTCTTTTTATTTTTTATAATTCTCTTTAAAATATTCTTACAAGACTAAGAATGGCTACATGCTGTTAAGGAATTAATACCCCACCCCTTTACTGAATATATAGGTAAATATGCAAGGAAATCTTCCTTTTTATAAGCCCTCTGTCCCTTATAACAATATATCAACCTGTGCAATATAATTATATTGTCCCCTAATTTTAATAATATTATTATTATCAAGCGATGCATGATAGAATGTTAAGGCTATACTTAAAATGTTTAATAATGCAATAAATTTTAATTAATATAAAAGCAAGGCTAAATCCCTCTTAAATAATATATATTTTATATACTTAAGAGAAATATAATTAATATACTTAATTAGCATCCTACCTTAAGAATAGATAAAATAGTTAACTTAGTGACTATAGAAAATAATGCTTGTTATGCACTAAAAGAGTATATCTCTTATATAATATATACTTAAGGCACTAGGCCTTATTAAGATAAAGCTTAGTTACTAGGATAGAAGGACTCCTTTATAATTATTTATAGGCCTTATAGTACTTATTTTTTTTATTTTATTTAAGGCTTTTTTAAACCTATTTTTTTAAGCTTTAGCACAATATAATCTAAAATAAAGGATAAAAGAAGCTTAATTATCTATTTATAGCCAATAATAAGGCTAGCTATCTATATTAACATGCTATATATTAATTAATTATTAAGTAAGGGATTTTTATTATAATAATTATTCTTTTTTAAAAAGTTATTATCTTTAATAACTAGACTATAACTAATTAAAAAAAATATATTAAATAATATAATAATTAAAAAAAAATTAACTATTTATAAGGTTATAAATCTTATTTTAAGTATTATCTTATATTAATATTAATAATATTAATTTATTATTAATATTTTAAATAAGTAATAATACTTTATAATAACCTCTTTAAATTAATTTTCTAGTTTTATAAGCCTTAATAATAATAATTATTTATAAATATATATTTACTTATTTTAAGTTATAATAATATATTTAAAAAAGCAGCTTATTTATTAAAAATAAAGAATTAAAGGGTATAAAGCTAAAGAAAACTAAAGAGTTATTAATAATTATATTAATAATAAAAATAATAAAAAAAGTAATTAATAAAGTAAAAAATATAGTAAAGTTATTAATAATAATAATAGCTAGAGTTATTATAGGTTATTAAGTAAGTATTTTAGGCTATACTTATATTAATTAATAATAATAATAATAAGTAAATAGATAATATTAATAATATATAGTCTTTAGGTTTTTTAAATAAAAGGATTAAAATAATAATAATATATATTTATTAAGCTTAATAATCTTAAAATATTATATATAAATAAAAATATATTTAGCCTATAATAATTATATATAGTAATACTTATATAATTAATAATTATTAAAGGCCTTTAATATTATACTTTTTATAATAAAGTAATAATCTAGTAAAAAAGTTTTATACTTTTATTATTCTTAAGTAATTATATTTTTAACTTAATATTAATAAGCTTAAATAATATATAAAGCATAAAGGTATCATTTATAATTAATAATAATATTAATATTAAATAACTTAATAATTAATAATAAAAAGCTAGAAGTAAGGTATAGGTTTTTATACTAGGTATATACTATAGTAGTATAATTAATAATAACTATTATAACTATATAAAGAGTAAATAATAATATTAAAAAAAATTAAAAAAAAGAGTAGAAAGATAATATTAAAAAAAAGAAAAATTATTAAAAAAAAAGGTAAAAAATAAATAAATAATATTTTAAAATATATATATATATTATATAATATATAAGTAATTAGTATTACTAGTTAATAGTTATTAAAGTTTAATAAAATAGTTATTATTATTTAGCTATATATAGCTACTATATATTATAATAGTATATAAGCTATTAATTATTAAAATTATAGATTAATTTAATAATATTTAAGGTTAATAAAACTTTATTATACTACTTATTATATTATATATTTTATTTTAATTAATAAACTAGATATTAAGGATAGTTATTAATAAGTTATTTAGCAAGATGTTACTTAATTTTAAAAGATTATTATTTATTATTATTATTTTTTAATATAAAAGCTTAAACTATATTATAAAGAAGTTTTTTAAATAAGTTATTTTTTATTACAGTAGGACCCTACCTAATGATTAGTTAGTATATAATATATAGTAATATAAATAGCTAGCCTTATTATAGACTATAAAGACTAATTTAAGCCTTTTTTATTATATCTTATAGACTATATTATATTAATTAATAATAATTATATTAAAATTTTTTTTTAATAACTATCTAGCTTATTAAAGCACTAACTATTATTATAAAACCACTACCTATTAACCTATAAGCATTACTCTTTATTTTAATAATAACCCTCTTACTCTTTCTTTAACTATATTATATCTTAATAATATTTATAATAATACCTTTTCCCTTTTTTAAGCTTTTTTATTTTTTAAATATAGCTAGCCTATAATACTTTATATAATACTACTTTATCTTAATTAAATAATATTAATTAAAGTAGTTTTATTAATAAGTAATACCCTCCCCTGCCTTTATACCTTTTTAATATATATAGTCTTAAGGCTTTATAAAGTATTTATTTTCTTTAAAATAAGCTATAAACTTATTAATTCCCCTCTGCCTTATTTAATAACTTTTCTTAATATTATTTCTTAATAACCCTTTAAAGTCTTTTATTATTAACCTACCCTCTCTTTTACTTTTTATTTATAATAAGCCTAGCTGCCTTTAACTTATTAATTATATTATATTACTCTTTAATAATTATTTAAACTTTTTTTACTTTAATAATACTTTAGTACTACTTAATAATAATATTACTTTTACTTTAATAATATATAAAAATTATTATTATTAATCTTTAACTTTTTTTTACTTATATTTATATCCTTTACTACCTCTTTATTACTTTTTATTAATATTTATCTACTATCTTTACCCTCTTCCTTTATTATATCTAACCCTGCTTCTAGCCCTTTATCTATAGCTATCCTTATAGTAAATATACCTGCTTATTACTTAATAATTTATATAAAGCATTCTTTATTAATATTACCTTATAATAATACCTTTAATACCCTTCTTTAGCCTATTATTAAACCTTATTTATTTTATATTATTTCTTATAATTCTTTAATAATATTTAACTAACCTACTATCTTTAATAATATCTTTAAATAATAATAGCTTTTATACTTTTTTAAGAATTATTAACTTACCTTTTAAAACCTTTAATACTTTATTATAAACAGCCTTATTACTTAAAATAAAGATAAGGCCTTTAAGCAGCTTTATAACCTATTTATATTACTAGCAGCTATTATTCCCTTACTTATTATTATAGTTATTAATACTACTTCTAGCTTTATTAATACTTAACTTTATTTTATTATAAATTATTAAAATTAATAATCCTACTATATTTATTATTAATCTATTTTATTTAATAATAACTTATTTATATTCTTATCTTTAGACTTTACCTTTTTTATATTTACTATATCTTTAATATAATAATATTATTAATATTATTATTATTAATATTATTATTATAAAAAATCTATTAAGTATTATTATTTTTATTTATCTTTTACCTTATTATTATTATTTATTAATAATACTTTTTTATTTATACCTTAAGGTAGTAAATTTAAATTAAAAAATATTAACTTTTTTTAGCTTAATATTAATAAATATAATAATATCTTTTATTAAAGCTATATATATTACTATAAAGATATTTACCTCTTTATCAATACCTTAAAAAACTATATTATTATAGGTTTTTAATATAATAATTATAAAAATATAGTGCTTATACTTTATAATAAAGCTTTAAAATAATATTATTTATAACTTTTTTAAAATATAATTTATAAATATAAATATAGTCTTTTACTATATTATTAAATTAAGGTTTTACTTAATTATTTTAAAATAAATATACTTTATATATAATAAAAGCTTAAATCTCTTTAATTTAACTATATAGTATATTAATAAAGCAATATTATCTATACCTTTACTATAAAGGTTATATATTTAGCTTATAACTATAGCTTTAAGTCTAACTTAACTATCTTATTTTAAGTTTAAAACCAGCTTAATACTTACTTTTACCTTAAGGTCTTTAAATTAATAATAAATATTTATCTTTATTAATAACTTAATAAGCTAGATAATAAGGCCTTTATTTAATATAAATAAATCCCTATATCTTATGTTAATTAGCTTAATATATATAATATATTATAATATAATGCTTAACTATATTAACTATTACTAAATATTAATCTTTATAATTAACCTCTTTAAAATTAATTACTATAATATCTACTTAATAATAATAAGCTATTACTTACTATTTAGCTACCCCCTATAGGCTAACTTAATGCCTTAATAGCCTTTTTAAGCTAGTAACCCTTAATAAATAGCTATACTTTATTTTAATAATACTATTACTATATAAATTAAGCTAATATAGCTTATAAAAACTTTTTTATCTTTATTAATAATAATAAAGCTATTTAATATTATAAAAATAACCTTAATTATTAATTTATTAATAATAATATAATATTAATAAATATTATACTATAAATAATGCTTTTATTATATAGCCTTTTTTAAATATAATCTTATAATACCCTTTATATTTATAGTATTATTACTATCTCTTATACTTTAATAATAATAATACTCTATAATAATATTTTTATAAACTTAATGCTTATAAAAGCAATATCCTTAATCTTAAATAATCTAAATATTATACTTATTATACTTAATTTACTACTTAACAAGCCTTTTTTAATTACCTTAAGGTTAATTATTATTACTTTATTAATACTGCTTTATTAATAAATAATATATTTATTATTACTATATAGTTAATAAATAAAAGCATAGGCCTATATAACTTTACTATATATTTATATATATCTTTTAATATTTACTTTTAACTTAATATTTAAAGTATTATTACTTAAGTTATTATTAATATAAATTACTTTACTTTAGTTATTAATACTTAATAGCTTATATAATAACTTAATATTATTTATAAATTTATTTTATTAATATTAATTAAAGAACTTAATAATATTATTACCTTTATATATTAAGCTACCCTTTATATTTATTTATAAAGTAATATATCTTTTAACTATATTTATTAATAAGCTAAGGTTAAGGTTTAAGCTTAGGTTATTAATAACCTTAAACCCTTTTTATTTTTAAGTATTAAATAGCTTTACCTTTATAATATTAAAATTAATTTTTAATATAAAATATTATTTATTATATTATATTAAAGTCTAACCTTTTTAATTTAAATTTATTATAAAGCCTTTACTTAAATTTACTATAAGGTTATATTATTATTTACTATACCTATCTTACTATATTAAATAATATATATTCTTATTTAAAATACTTAATTATTATTTAATTATATATTTATATTTACTCTTAAATACTTTAATATTTTTTATATATTAATTAATATAAATATAGCTTATATTATCTTTATTAACTTTAATAACTTTTTTATTAATTTAAAATAAAATACTTAATTAAGAATAATTATAAAATATAAATATAATATTACTTATATTTATTTAATTAACTTTAACTATATTATTTTTAATTAAGTATTATTATTAAAATTTATTATTATTAATAATATATATTATTATTATTATTACTTATTAATACTTTTTATATTTTTTATTATTAATATTAAAGTCTACCTTTTTATTATAGCCCTTTAAGTTAAGTCTTTTAAAAATAAAAACTATACCTTTAGCTTACCTTTACTTAATAAAATATCTTTACTATAACCTTTTATTTATAAGCTATTACTTAATATTTATTATATTATTACTTTAAAAATTATTATACTTAAAAATATATATATTATTATTAATAATTTAATTATTACTTTATAATTTATAATATTAATAATATAATATAATATTTAATATAATTATAGTATATTATTAATCTTTATTAAAGATTAAATATAGGTTTTACTATATAATAATTAAAAAGTAATAAAACTTTATATTAAACCTTACTTTTTAAATACTTAAAATAAATAAATAATAAAAAATACCTTTAACCCCTTACACTATACTAACTAGATATCTTAAAGTTAATATTTAATACTTTTTACTATCTTTATTTTTATTATATAAAAATATATTAATAAAGTTAATAAAGGTTAAGTTATTATTAACCTTTAGTAACTTAATAATATTATTATATTAAATACTTATCCTTTAATATAATAAAAAGATTTTATTAATACTTTTAAAAATACTTAATATATCTTAATTATTAATGCTTATTTTTTTTTTTACTAATTCTTTATTTACTTTAATTATTATAATAAATTAACCCTTATTACTTATTATAAGCTAAAATAACTTAATATAGTACTTATAGGTTTTTATAACTTATTACTATATATTTAATAATAAATTAATAATAAGCTTTATCCTTTTTATTACTTTATTAAAGCTTATATTAATAATATTATTATTTTCTCTTAAATTATAGATAAGTATATTTTTTATTTATACTAGCTTTTTTCTTTATTTAATATAAAAGGATTATATTTATCTTTATAAAAGTTATTTATTAATTATTAATTTATTATTTTATTAATCTATAAGGTAGATAATATAAAATTATTATTAATTAATAACTATATTAATACTCTTTAAAAATAGTTTTTTTATTAATCTTTAATAATTTAAAAAGTACTATATTATTATTAATTAAATTTATAACTATATCTTTATATATATATAAAAAGTAGCCTTACTACTTAAATAAAAAATACTCTTATTAATAAATATTTAAAAAAGCTACTAGCCTTTTATTAAAGCTAAGTATTATTACTATATTATTAATACTTTAGTCCTTAATAACTATATTATTAAAAAAGCAATTTAATTACTATAGAATAACCTGCTTTATTACCTCTTGTTAAAGCTTATTTACTATAATTATTATTAATAGCTTTTTATTAAAATTAATATATTTAAAAAATATAGTTTTAATATTATTTTATTTTATTATTAAAGAGCCTTTAATTACTTTAAATTAATAAATACCTTAAATAGGTTATTTATTAATTATATTAATTTTTAAAGTAAGTTACTTAACTTAATTAAGTATAATTATTAATTAATAAAACTTAAACTAGCCTATCTTATATAAATAGTTATTAAGAATAAATTATTATTTTATAATATAATATATTTAGTTATTATACTTATTAATTATACTATACTTGAACCAATTATATAATAAAAATCCTTATCTACTTTAAATATTATTAAAATAAATCTTTATATAATTAATATTAATATCTTCCTTTTTTAATATTACTTATTAATACTATATATCCTTAATAAACTAAATATTCTACTAAATATATTATTATAATTACTATATATTAATAATAATTAATAATAAGTTTATATAAATTAAAATAACTCTTTATACTATATCCTTACTTTATTTAATATTATCTTCTTTATTACTAAAATAATAACCTAATTTAAATTTTATTAATAATTTATTAATAAATATACTTTAAATAATAAGTATTTTAAGCTACTTAACTAAATATAGGCTTAAGACTTTATTATTAATAATATTAATATTTACTCTTACTAAAGTTTAATATTTAAGCTTTAGCTTAATAATATATTACTATATATTATTTATAATAATATTTATTAACTATATATATATTAATCTTTAATTTACTTAATTATTAATATAGTATATAACCTTTAATATTTTAAAAAAGCTTAAACTTATTATAAACTTAATATATTTACCTTCTTTAATATATAGTAATAAATCTAGGCTTATATTTAATATTATATTTATACTACCTTTTAATAATCTTAATAATTTAAATTAAGCAACCTATACTTTATTATTCCCTTTATTATCCTTTATAAAACTTAATATCTTAACTTTATTTTATTACTTTTAATAACTTTAACTATTAACTTTATATTTAAGTAATTAAGCTTTAATAAATTTAATATTATCTTTAATATTACTTATAAATTATTTAAAAAATATAAAGTTTTATTTAATTATTTAATATACCTTACTTTTATATAAGCTAAAGTAATAATATCTTTTTAGCTTATTATTAACTAAAGAATCTCTTTAATTATTATCTTTAATTATAATTATTAATAAGTAGTGCTATTTTCACTATAGAAGATTGCTATTTTCACTATAATACTCTATATTATAAGCTAGATTTACCCCCTTAATTGCAATTGCTATACCTGCATACTAAAATACAGTATAATATACTAAGAAGGAAGATTACTATATAAAATTTTATATTGTAGTATATAAAGGCGGCAGCGTCTCTTTATACTTGCCTTTAAGCTATTAAAACGCGATCTTATTGTTAAATTTATTATTATTAAAGTTAACTTCAGTAGCCACAGCCTTTAATACCACTAGTGTGTTTAATGAGAAGAAGGCATTAATTTTATTAAGGCCAGCGCTAATTAATATCTTTAATAATAGTAGCAGATTGAGAAGATTGCTAAAGAAGGCATTGTTATTAGGGAGGGAAGGCATTGCGATCTTTAACTTAGTGATCTTAGTCTTTTATAGAGTTATTAAGTATATGGCGCGCTAGGGCGCTGTATTATAATTAGGTGTGGATTGATGGGTCTAATAGTGTGTGTATATTAATTTTAATATAGTTACAGATTACTATAGTAAAAATAGCAATCTTCTATAGTGAAAATAGCACTACTCTTATTAATAAATAAGTAACTTTTAAATAAAGATATTCTATTTATTAAAGACTTATTTTATTATAATAACTACCTAGCACTTAGCTAGTAATAAATAATCTAAGTCTATAAATACTATTATTAAAGTTATTATTTATTATTACTTTTTTATTAACTTTAATAAGCACTAGCCCTTTACTTTATTAACTATTTAATTATTATTAAATAATATATTTATTAATTTTATTAATTACTTTCTTAATAAATTAATAACAAGTTTTAAGCTTTAAATACCTTTAGCTATTTTAAAAAAGTTACTTATTTTATTTATATTATTTAATAAACTTATTATAAATTTCTTTTACTTTCTTTAATAATATAAAGCTTAACTTATTATTAACTTTATTAATATTTATTATAAATATAAATTTAATTAATATTATTACTATATTAATTTTTAAAAAGGTTATTATATTTATTTATAACTTTACTATAGCTATAAACTTTTTAGCTAGTTAGCTAAGTTTAATTAATAAAAAGTTAGCTTATTCACTATTTATAAAAAAATTAATACTTATATACTTAAGATTAACCTTTTATTATATTAATATATCTACCTTATTATTTTAATTACTTAATTAAAACTAATACTTAATAAAGATAACTTATTTAAAAAACCCCTTTATAATATAGTTTAAGCCTTAATATTAAAAAAGGATAATAATAAATAGCAATCCTTTAAAATTAAATAACTCTTTATTAAGTAAGTTATTAATAACTATTTATAATACTTTATTTATTAATTAATATAAAATATATAATATAATAAGTAATATAATAAAGATTTATTAATACTAAATATTATTAACTTAATTTATAGTTTTAATAACTAGCAGCTAATGCACTACTATAGTATCTAGCAGCTATATATAGCTAAAAGGTAACTACTAACTAGCAATATTAATTACCTACTAGTTATATAATATATTTATATTTCTTTTTAAACTACTGTTTTTCTTATTCTTTTTACTTTTCTTTTTTATAATATTCCTTACCTTTAATATTATTTACTTACTTTTCTTCTTTATTTTTTTTTAACTTTATTATTTATATTATATATAATAATAATAATTATTATTAATTATATTATTATAGTATATACTTAATATAAAAATCCTTACCTTACTTTTAATCTTTTACTTTTAATAATTAAGCTATTTAATATTAATATTATTATTAATTATAAATAATACCTTTATACCTTATATACTATTTAAGTATATTAATATTAAAGGATAATTAAGACTATAGCAAGATAGCAGCACAGGCCTTATGCCTTAATAAAGAGAAACCCTAGCCTTAAGCCCTTAATCTTAAATTAAAAAAAGAAATATATTTATAAAAGGCTAATTAATTAAATAAAAACTTAAAAAAAGATTAAAGATTAATATAATTATTATATTACCTTTATATTTAATAATAACTTTATAATTATTTTATAAAAAGTTAATAATTATATATTACTTATTATATTTTATATCTTTTTACTTTTTTTTATAACCTTTATCTTTAATAAATTAATCTCTTTACCTTTATAAAGGTAAAAGGATTATTAAAGGTAAGATAATAAAAAACTTAAGTATATTATTTATATAAATTATTAATAAAGAGTTAGTAAATATATAGCTAGAACTTAAGAATATTACTTTTTAAAATAAAAATATTATAATTAAAAAACTTTAATTTATAAAAATAAAAAAATATAATAATTTATCTTTTTTAAAGCTATAAGCCTTTACTTTAAAAATAATAAATTAATAAAAAAAGTATAAAATAATTAAGTATTTTATATTTAATTAAAGTAAAAAAGCTTTAAACCTTAAACTTATTTTTATAATTTAAAAAAAACTTAAAAAAAAATAAACTTATAGCTTAATATAAATTAAGCTTTAATTATTTAATTTAAAGTTTAAAAAAAAATTATAAATAAAACTTTAAATATATATTATAAATTTTAAAAAATATTTTTAATTTAATAAAAATAAGTTTAATAATAAAGTTTATAAAGTTTAATATATAAATAACTACTTAAAAAATAATATAAAGCTATAATAAACCTTTTACTTTAATTAAAAATATAAAAAGATATTTAATTAAATTATATATAATTAATACTTTAAGTAATATAAAGATAATATTATAAAAAAAAGCACTTATACCTTAAAGATAATAATAAAGTTAAATACTCTTTATTAATAAAATTATAAAACCTTTTTAAGATTTTTTTTATATTTTAAAACCTTTATTAATAAAATCTTTAAAAAAATATTAAATATATTTAAAATTCTTTAAGTAATTAATAAGTATAACTTTTAAATTAAAAAAAACTTAATTAATATTTAACTATTTATTATATAGTAAAAGCTTTATAATATAAATATAAAAGCTAAGGCAATAATAAATAATAATATAAGCTTAAAGCTAGTTTATAATAAAAAAAATATAATAAAATATAAATAACTACCTTAAATTATTAATTATTATAAATTAAGAATATAAAAAAAAAACTTAATAAAAAGTTTATAATAACCTCTTAATATTTTTAAAAATAAAGAAAAAAGTATAATTTATATTATTAAAATATTAAAAGTATAAAGGAGTTTATTTATAATATTATTATAAAGTAAAAGATTATATAAAGTATAAAAGTAACTTATATATTATAAAGAGGTATAATAACCTAGTCTATATATTTATAAAAGTTAATATAATATTAATAATTAAAAAAGCTTAAAATAAAGACTTTAATATTATTAAAGATAAAAATATTAAATTAATAATAAAGATTATAAAAAGAGGAATATTAATAATAAAATTTATAAAGTTATAGCTAGGTTATAATTAAAGAAAAGTAAAGATTATACTAGACTTTAAAAATAACTTAAATATATTAAATAAAAAGCTATTATTAAAAAAGATAAAAATCCTGCTTTATAGTAATAAGGTAATTAAAGAGTTCTTAAGCTTAAATATAAAGATCTTAAGAAAAGTATTAATTATTATAAAGCTAGTTAATAATTAAAAAGTAACTAAAAGGTTTTTAATTTTTTTTATAATTATAAAAATAATAAATAATATTATTTTAAGTAGTTTATAGTTTAAAATAATAAACTTAATTATAGCTTAAAAAAAAAAGAAATAATACTTTAAGTTAATAAAAAAAACCCTTAAGTTAATAATATTATAAAAATAAGCTAAAAAATAATATAAAAAAATAAAGATTAAGATAATTATTATTAATATAATAAAAAAGCACCTTAACTTAAGCCTAGACTAAAATAAGTTAAAGATTTATAATAATTAATTAATAAAAAAACTATTACTTAAGTATTAAAAGTATATAAAAATATTTTTAAAAAGAAAAACTATAAAGTTAATACTTTTAAAAAGATTAATATACTTAATAAACTTAAAGCTAAATATAAAGCTATTATAAAGACTTATTTACTCTTTAATAAAGATTAAGCTAGAGGTTCTTTATAATTATATTTAAATAGCCTTAATAAAAGGTTAGATTAAGAGATTAAATAGCTTAATAAGTACTTTAATATTATTTATATTAAAAAAAAAGCAAGCTAAAACTATATATTAATTATTATAAAATTAATTAAATAACTTAAAAAAACTATATACTTATTTTATTAATATATAAGATTATAAATTAGCTTTAAGGTATTAAAGTATATGTAAAGCTTAATTTAAAAAATATATACTACTAACTATATATTTATAAAAAAAATAAATAAAAAATAATATTTTACTAATACTATAGCTACTTTAAATATTAAGTATTACCCTTTAAGTTAATAAATACCTTAATTATATTTTAAAGCTATATTAATAATATATTAATAAGCTATATTAACTATTTTTATATTATATACTTAAATAATATTTTAATATATAGTAATAACTTAAAAAAGCATAAACAGTATATAAATAATATATTAAAAAGATTAAAAATATATAAATTATATATAAATCTATAAAAGTATAAGTTTAATATAATATTTATATTATACCTTAAGTTTATAATTAAATTAAATAAGGTATATATAAAGTATAAGTATATTAAGGCAGTAATATAATAATAAGTATTAAGTAATATAAAAAAGATTCTTTTATTCTTAAGCTTTATTAGATTTTATAAATATTTTATTAAGAATTATAATAAGATTATAATACCCTTTATAAATAAAATAAAAAAATAATATAAAAGAATCTTTAAGCTTAATATTAATAAATTAATTATATTTAAAAAGCTATAAAATAAGTTTTTAAAAAAATATATATTAATATATTTTAATCTTATAATAAGGCTATATATTAAAATTAATATATTAAACTTTATAATTAATATAATATTAATATAGTAATAAAAAGATAACTAGTACTTTTTTATATACCTTTTATAAAAGTTATTAAATATAAAGTATTACTATATAATACTAAATATTAAAATGCTTATTATTATAAAGGCCTTTATAATATAAAGATACTATATAGCCTACTTAAAATACTTAATATAAGTTATTATAGACTACTTAAACTATAGCTACTTTATAAATAAGAAAAAGTTAATAATTAAGTAAGTTATTTAGTTAAGAATATTATTACTATATAATTTTATAATTAAGTATTATTTAAAGAAAGAGAATTTTATAAATATACTCTTTAAAAGATTAAACTACTATAATAAAAAAGAAAAAAAAAAGTAGCTAGATAGTAATTACTTAACTATATTTATAAAATAATTTTTAATAATTAGTTATAATAATTATAATTTTAAAGGTATTTATAAAGCTAGTATAGCTATATTAAATAAGATTATAGATAGTTATATACCCTTAAAACCTAAATATAACTTAAATATTAGGTTATTATTAATATTAATTCTTTAAGTTAAAAGGGTTTTAATTATAAATAAGTAAGTAGCCTGCCTTTAGTATATATCTTTAAGAATTTTAATTATAAATAAGTAAGTAGCCTGCCTTTAATATATATCTTTAAGAATTTTAATTATAAATAAGTAAATAGTTTATAAAAGTATTACTATAATATTATAAAAAGATTATAAAATATTTATAAAGGCTTTTTTTTTAATATAAAAAGAGAATACCTTAATTAAAAAGTTAAAATTAATAAAAGTAATTAAGTATAATATTATTAATAAAAATTATATATATAACTAAATAATTAATAATAATTAGCTACTTTATTATAAAAAGCAAGTATTTATTTTTTTTAATATAAAAAAAAAGATTTTAATACTATTTTATAATAACTTAATAATTAAGTATTAAAGAGTTAGTAAGACCTTAATAAGAATTACTAAGACTTATTATTAAAAAGGTTTATAAATTAATATAAAGAGATATATTAATATATATATAGTTTATTAAATAAATAAAGCAAGATATTATTTATTATATAGCAAGTTAGCTATATTATTAATGCCTATAGGACTATAAAAAGAGATTATAATAGATTTTATTATAAAACTGCTTAAGGTAATTTATAAAAAATAAATATATAATTTAATACTTATAATAATAAATTATTTTATAAAGTATACTATCTATATATTATACTTAAAGAATATTATTAATAAAAAACTTATAATAAAGTTTTTATATTATATTTTTTAACTTTATAATATATTAAAAAGAATTATTTTTAATAAAGGCAGTATATTTATAAATACTTTTTAATAATCCTTTTATTATTTTATTAATTATAAATAATAACTTAATATAGTATTCTACCTTTAAATTAATAATTAAACTAAATAATAAAATTAAAACCTTAAGCACTATTTATAAGCCTTTTATAATAAAGACTAGCTAGATTAAGTTAAATAATTACTATTTATTAAGTTTATATATAATATTATTAAGCACTTAATTATTAATAAAATACCTGCATTCCTGCTTTTAAAATATAACCTAACTATACTAAAGACTTATAAAATTAAACTTAACTATATAAATTAAACTACTTTAAATAAGATTAATAAAATAATTAATATAAAAGAGTATATTATAAAGATATTATAAAATATTAATAAGTTATATAATAAGTAGTATAATAAAGGCTATATAAAGAAGTTATTTAAAGTTAGTAATTAGGTTTTAATCTTTATTAAGTACTTAAATCTATATTAACCTAGCAAGAAGTTAATAAAAAAATATATAAAACTTTATTAAATTAAAAGAATTATTAAAATAAGTAGCCTTATTTATAAACTATAATTATTATTATTAATATAGATATATAATATCTTTAATATTATAAACCTTAAAGAGTTTTATAATAAAGATAATATATTAATTAAGTTAATAAATTACCTTTTCTTTATTAAAGAGATATTTAAAATTAAAGATATTATTAACTATAAATATTATAATTATAAATAACTTTATTATATTAAATAAAAAGACTTTTTAAATAAAAAAAATATATAAATATATTACTTTAACTTTATAAATAACTTATTATAAAAAAAGTATAATATAAAAATAAAAGTTAAAAAATAATAAGACTTTAATAAGCTAGTAATATTAAAGCAATACTTTTAAAAAAAGGGTATATTTATAAACTATAATTAATAATAAAAATATTACTTAAAAAAAAGCTATAAAAAGGTTAAAGTAAGGCAGTAGTAAACTTAAAGTAAGGTAGTATTAAGTTAATACTTTTAAAAAAAGGGTGTATATTTAAGGGTGTTACAGGCTCAGGCTTTAACCAAGCCTTGCATAACCCAGGCCCTATAAAGGCCCAGCCCTTACCTAAGGTATTACTAGCCTAGGCCTTATAAAGGCCTAGCACTTTTTTAAGGTATACCTATTCTATATATATATAATTAATTATAAAAGAATATAAAAATATATAGACTTTTTTTTTTAAGTATATAAATTTATATTAAAATACTTATTTATAGTCACTATAAGGCCAGTTCTTTATAAAGGGCTATAATTAAAAAAAGGAGGCTATTACTTAATAAAGATAAGGCTAAAAAAAGATAAGGCTAAAAAAAGATAGGTTAATATTATAAATATTAAAAAAATAAGAAAGTAGTAATTATATAGTAATATTATTAAAGATTAATAATAAAAAAGAAAAAAACTATTTTTATAAAATAATACTTAGAGTTGCACATGCTTATTTTTGCTATAGGTTTAAGGATAGACAAGGGTATATTTTTTTTAATAAAATATAAATAAAACTATATAAAAATCCATTAATAAATAAAACTTAATAAACATCTTTCCTTTTTTTAATAGCTATTTTATAGAATTAATTATAAATTAATCTTTAAAAAGTAAAAAGTAGGCTATAAGTGGACTAAAAGTCTTAGCTAATAAAAATTCAAATCTAGTTAATGCCTAAAGTAGGCTATAAGTAGGCTAAAAGTCTTGCCTAATAAAAATTCAAATCTAGTTAGTGCTTATTTAAACCTACTTAGGTTTTTAAACCTATATAATCTAACTTATTATTTTTATTAATAAATATAGAAATATTCTTACTATATAACACTTATTTCTAGATACCACCTCTTCTTTATACCCTTTAGAAATATTTATTATTATATAATACTTGTTTTTAGATACCACCTCTTCCCTATGCTCTCTAGAAATATTTATTACTATATAATACTTGTTTTTAAATATCTCTCCTTTATCCCCTTTAGAAATATTTATTATAATGCAATACTTATTTCTAGATACTACCTCTTCCTTTATACTGTTTAGAAATATTTCCTATACAATACTAATTTCTAGATACTACCTCTTTGCCTATGCCTTTTAGAAATATTAATTCTTATATAATACTTATTTTTAAATACTACCTCTTTACCTATACCCTTTAAAAATATTAATTCTTATATAATACTTATTTTTAAATACTATCTCTTTACTTATAATCTTTAAAAATATTAATTCTTATATAATACTTATTTTTAAATACTACCTCTTTATTTATACTCTTTAAAAATATTAATTACTATATAATACTTATTTTTAAATACTACCTTTTTTTTTATACTTTTTAAAATATTTATTCTTACTTAAGACTTATTTTTAAAACTATCTTTTTATTTATATCTTTAAAAAGTATTTATTACTATATAATACTTATTTTTAAATATAACCTATAATAACTTCTTAATATTACTTACTTATTATATTACCCTTAAAGAACTATTACTACTTTTTTTTTATAATAAATATAGCTATATAATATACTATTTATAATCCCTTAATATTATTATACTTTTTAATTTATTTATAAAGAATTACTACTACTTTTTTAAATTAAGACTTATATTTAAATAGTATACTGCTTATAATTCCTTAATAATATTATATTTTTTAATTTATTTATAAAAAACTATTACTACTTTTTTTTTAAATTAATTTTTATATTTAAATACTATATTATTAATAATTCTTTAATATTATTATATTTATTAATTTATTTATAAAAAACTATTACTACTTTAATATATAATAATTATTAATATTATATTGCCTATAGTTCTTTAATATTAATATACTTATTTTATTTTTTAAAAATTATTATTATATTTTACCTTAAATAATTATTTTTAAATATTATAATTACTAGCTTTTTAAAGAATAGTTATTAAGATTATTAAGTTATTAATTATTCTTTTTTATTATATATAAATTAATACCTTTTTTTATATAACTTACCTTTAGCTTTTAAAAAATAATTATTAAGATTATTAAGTTACTTACTATTCCTTTATATTATATATAGATTAATACCCTTTTTTATATAACTTACCCTTAGCTCTTAAAGATTAACTATTAAGATTATTAAATTACTTATTATTCCTTTATACTATATATAGATTAATACCCCCCTTTATATAACTTACCTTTAGTTATTAAAGAATAGTTATTAAAATTATTAAGTTTTTTATTATTATTTATACTATATAAAAACTAATACTTTATTATATAACTTACTTTTTATTATTAAAAAAAAAACCTTAAGATTATTAGGTTTTTTATTATTACTTATATTATATAAAAACTAATACTCTCTTTATATAACTTACCTTTATTTTTTAAGTTATAATTATTAATATTATTAAGTTTTTTATTATTACTTTATATTATATAAAAATTAATACTTTTTTTATATAACTTACCTTTATTATTAAAAAAGATAAAAGTTTTTTATTATTACTTTATATTATATTAAAATTAATACTTTCTTTATATATAACTTATTTTTAGCTTTTAAAGAATAATAATTAAAATTATTAAGTTTTTTATTATTACTTTATACTATATATAAATTAATATTTTCTTTATATATAACTTACTTTTAGTTTTTAAGAATAATAATTAAAATTATTAAGTTTTTTTAAAGATTACTTTATACTATATATAAAATAATATTTATTTTTAAAGACTATATTATTATAAAATATTAAAAATAATTATTAAGATTAATAATAAATTATTTATTATTTTATATATATAATAATAAATTATCTTTATTATTACTTTTTAATATTAAATAAATACTTATTAATATTAAAAAAATTATTATTATTTTTAAATTACTTTTTATTAAATACTTTTTATAAAATTATATAGCTTGCCCTTCCCTTTATATCTAGTTTATTTCTTTAAAGACTTATTCTTATTATTTTTATTATTATTACTTTTATTATTATTATTTTTATTATCCTAATAATCTAGTCTTATAGATTAAGGTTATAGTTATAATATAAATAAAAATAAATACTTTATTATATTAATACTTTTTTATTAAAGATAATATTATTATAATTCCTATAGAAAACAATGCTTATTATATACTAAAGGAGTATATCTCTTATATAATATATACTTAAGGCACTAGGCTTTATTAAAATAAAGCTTAGTCTCTTAAATAAAAAGACTCCTTTATAATTATTTATAAGCCTTATAGTACTTATTTCCTTTATTTTATTTAAAGCTTTTTTAAACTTATCTTCTTAAGCTTTTTTTAATTAATCTACTCTTTTTAATAATTATAAACTTAAGTAATATTATAAAATATTAAAAACTTTTAAAATAATTATAATAAAGTAATTAATATAAATAATATAAAATTAATAATTCCTTTACTTAAATTAAGCTAGACTTATTTATAAAATAGGTTAAGTAGTTTATAATACTTTATAATTTTATAATTACTTAAAGAGTTTATAAATAAATTAACTTAAATAAACTTAAATAAGTAAATAATAATCTTAAGCTTAAAAAGCTTTTAATAATTAAAGATATATATATTTAAGTAGTATATATCTTTAATATTAAAATAAAAAATATTAAATTAAAATAACTCTTTTAAGTTATAAAAGATTTATATAATTAAGTATAATTAAAATAAATATACTTTATAAATATTAAAAAAGTAAATATAATAATCTAAAATGAAATTAATTAAATAATTAATAATAATATTTATAAAAGTATTATAATTATATTTATAATTAAATATTTAAATAGTATAATATTTATTATATATTAAATTATAATATAATTAAAAAAAAAGCTTGCCTTAAGTAAACTAAGCTTAAAAAAAACTATTTAATAAAAGTATTACTTAATATTAAATAATATAAAGTATATAAACTTTAAACTAAAAATATAATATATTATATAATCTTAAGCTTATATAAAGGCTATAATTTATAATATTATTAATATTAAAGGAAATACTATAATTAATAACTTTTTAAATATAATTAAAGTATATTTTATATTTACTTAAGTAAAAATAAAGTATAATAAGCTTTTTTAATTAAAAAATAATAATTAATTAATTATTTTTATATTAAAGAAATATAGATTAAACTTTTTTTTAATTATTATTAATAATTATTAAAGAAAGTATATAAAAGTATATATTATATTAAGTAAATACTTAAATAAAGAAAGTTAAGTAAAAAAAAAGAAAAAAAAAAGATTTATACTTATTTTTATTATATTAATAAAGTAAGGTATTTTTAGCCCCTTAAAGACTATAAGATCTTTAAATATATATTTATAAAAGATAAATTATACTTTATAAATAATAAAAACCCTTTAAATATATAGTATAATACTATTTATTAAGTATTTAATAACCTTAAGTAAAATAGCCTTTACTTAAAATTAAAAAAAATTAATTAAAACCTAGTTAAAACTTTAGTTAATAAAAAAAGTTTAACTAAAAGAATAACTTCTTTAAAATTATTATTACTATAATTATAAACCTTAAGATTATAAATATTATAAATACCTTAAAAGTCTATAGTATATTTATAAATAATAATTATAAGCTTAATATAAGTATAGTTTTTAATATTTATAAAGCTATATATTTTATTATTAATTAAGACCTCTTTAAGCTAAAAAGCTTTATACTATATAATAATAAAGATTAAGTTAAAGTAAGCATTAATTAAATTAAGGTATTTAAAAAGGGTATTTATAAGCTTAAAAATATTTTTAATAAGGTTTATAAATTAAAAATAAAAAATCTTATACTTAATAATATAATAATAATTAAAAGACTTTATATTAATATTATCTTTAAAATTAAGGTTAAAAAAGTAAATATATAGTATATAAAATTTAATTATTTACTTTACTTTAAAACCCTTAATTAAAATATAAAGTTAATATCTTTAATTAAAAAGCAAGGCTTAATATTCTTTAAATATAAACTATTATTTCTTTATACTTTAAACCTTAATAAAGAAATAATACTATATATAAACTATACTTTTATACTTATTATAGTAAATAATTAAATAAAGTAAAAAGTATAAAGTAAAAAATTAATTAAAGATATATTAATTTTTTATTATAATATAAAGGAATTATAATATTTTAAAACAGGCTATTTAAACTTTTATATAGTTAAAAGCTTTATATATAATATTAAAAATATTTAAATTAAAGGTATAAAGAAAATTAAATATAAAGTATACTTAATATTATTTATAATAAAGTATATTTTATATAAATAGTTTAAATATTATATATTAAAGCCTTTTTAATATATATATTAAGATTTATAAAATTACTTATTAAGGTTTAATAAAGTAAATTAATTATTTATTATAAAAAATAAATATAGTAAATAATTATATACTATATTATTATTAAATAAAGAATTAAAAATTATTTTTAATATATTATTTTATTATAAATATATAGTTAAAAGATAATTTTATATATATATTTATAAAGTAAGGCAAGATAATAAGTAAGTTATTATTATAATTATAAATAAAATATAATTTTAATATTAATTAAATATTAAAGGTATAATCTTAAAGCTTATACCTTTTTTTATATATAAGCTAAATAATAGCTTTAAATAAGTAAGTTAAAAAGTAATTAATAAGTTTATTAAGATACTTAATAATATAAGGCTTTTTATAAAGCTATAGTTAAAAAGCTTAAAAGCTACTATATATTTAATTAATATAAGCTTTTTAAAAATAAATAAAATAATCTTATTAATTAATAAGCTAAAGGAATATTTTTAAAAGTATACTTTTTTATAAGTTTAAGAGTATATTATTAACTTAAGGCTTAATTAAAGTAGTTTATATATTTATAATTACTATATATATATACTATAATATAATTATAAAGTAAGAAAGAAGAAAAGGTTATATAAAGTTAGCTTTAAAAAGATTATTAAGTATTTAGTTAATTATTAAGCTATTAATATTTATTAAATTTAAATCCCTTACTTTAAAAAGATCTTAATAATTAAAAATATAACCTTTAATAAGTCTTACTTTTATTAACTTAAGCTAAAAAGCTTAAATATATAGATAATTATAAAATAAAATAAGCTATTTTATAAAGTAAAAGATAATAAAGTAAAATTTATAAAACTTAAAGAAAGTACTTATTTATATTAAAATAACCTTACTTAAGAGAGTTTAAAGTAAATAATCTTAAGGGTAGTAGCTTTTAAAAGCTTAAAAAAGCTTTTTAAAAGCTTTAAACCCTTTAAATATTATAAAACTTTAAAATTAAAAATACTTTATAAAATACTAAAATAAGATTATTTTAATATATAATATTAATTATAAAAGGCTTAAGTAAGTATATTAATATTATAAATAGTACTTAAAATAGATTACTTACTATCTTTAACTAGACTATAAATTAATAAAGATAAGGAAAAGGATTTTTTATTACTTTAAGAATAATAAAAAAGTATAGCTTAAAAAGT
>JAIWOZ010000015.1:0-62362 GCA_020631695.1 Trichoderma cornu-damae
ATTCTTAACCTTTTAAAGCAAGGGATACTATATATATAGCTTATTTTTATATAATATAATAAAGTCTTATAGTAGTAGTATATAATCTTTATACTGCTTTTAATTACCTTAATTAAATATACTAATTTAAGTATAGCCTTTTAGGTTTAAAGAAGAGTTTAATTAAAAGTTAAAGTATTTATCTTTATTTTATTTTATAGTAGTAAGCCTTTGCCTTATAGGAATACCTTTGTTTTATATTATGTATTCCTTTTTCTATATATAGGCTAAGCCTTAGGGTTTTGCTTGGCTAATGTTATTATTATTAGGCTTTTATATTATTAAAGACTTAAGTAGTAACTACTTTTAAGCAAGATTTTATTATATAGACTAAATTTTATTAACTTTATTGCCTTTTTTTTAAGGACTTAGGTTATATTTTTTAATAGGTTGCTTTTTATAGTATATTTAAGGTAGTTAAAAGGTATTTTAATAATAAAAATAATAAACTTTATAGACTATACCTAGTTATTTAATTTATTATTAAACTTAAAGGGTGCTTATTTAATGCTTTAGTTATAGAAAGTTAAGGGTTATTTATAGATTTATTTAGGCTTTTTAAGTATTTTTCTTTTTATAGCTAAAGCTTTATATATAAGCCTCTTATTATTAATTACTTTATTATTATTATTAATATAGCTAAATTCCTTTAGGTATTATTAATATTATATTTTCTTCTTTACTTTTTTTTTTAGCTTTCTAACTTTATATAAAATCTTTTAGCTAAGGCAAGAGTATTTATATTATTTTTATAAACTTACTAATTATATTTTACAGGCTACCTAGCTTATTTAATAAAATAATAAACTTTTTTTTTATCTTCTTATTATCTTTAACCTTTTTTATTTTTTATTATTCTTTAATGTTATTTAAGTTAAGACATTATTAAAGGTTTAGCTAGGCTTTTTTTCTTTTAAGTTTTTATAGCTTAAGGAGGGTAATTTAAAAAATATTATTAATACTTAAATATTTTTTAAGTAATATAAATCTATAAGCTTATTTACGTAAATTAAGTAGTAATATAAAAAGGCTTTATATATTTAAGTATAAGTTTTTTCTTTTTTTCTTTAACTTTAAGGTTTTTAATTAATAATATAATAAAGTTTTTTATATTTAACTTTAAGGGTTTATACTTTTTATTATAATAAAATACTTACTTTTTAATTATAATTTATTATTAAATCCTTAATTATTTATATATTTTTTCTAGTTTTTTAATATATTATTTTATATTTAATGCCTCCTTTTTATAAATAATAGCCTTATTATTAAAGTCTTAAATATAAAAGTTAAGGTTTATATTTATAAAGGCTATAAAAAGAGATATTTTAATAATAATATTTTATATTATATTTAAGCAGTATTAAGTTAATATTAATAAATAAGGCTATAATTGCTTATTCTTTTATTAATAAAGTAGTAAAGGTAGTGCTTTAATAATTCTTAATTTATTTATTTTATTTACTTATTAATTTAAAAAGTGGTAAAATACTATAAATAGCCTTTATATTATTTTTTAATATATAGTAAAGCTTTAATTAAAATTTACTTATAAATATTAAGCTATAGTTATTTATAATTCTTTATATAGGGTTAAAGACTATTTTTATTTAGCTATAGAATAATATTATAAAGTCTATTATAATAATAATATTATTTATAAAAAAGTATAATAAATACTTTATAAATTAATTTATAATAATTAAAATTATATTAACTTCTTTTAGTCTTAAAGAGAGTAAAGGGCTTGATGAGCTTATAATAAAAGTTTATTAAAACCTTTTCTTAAGATTATAAAAAAAGTAATAAAGATTTAAGCTTACTATATAAAGCTTTATAATTTTTTTTAATATACTTTTTTAGTAAGGCCTATAGGACTTATATATAGTTCTTTTATATTTTTAATTTATAAATAACTAGAAGAACTTTCTTTTAAAATAAGATTAAGGGTTTATATAATACTAAAGTGCTTAGCTAAAGGATTATTATAATAAAGATTAATTATCTTATTTTTTATACTCTTTTAATATAAAAATATAATTATAATACTATAAAAATGCTTTCTTTATATTTATTAATTAAAGTATATAATCCTTACTAATATAGCCTTATTATTACTTTTTTAATAATTTAATAATATTATATCTTTAAGTCTTTTACTTAAAGGTCTTTAATAAAAAATAATAATAATTAAAAAGCCTTTTCTTTATATACTACTCTTTTTATAAAGTATTATTTTAATTAGTTTTTTAAATATAATAATTAGGTTATACTTTTTTTTTATATTAATTATAAAAGCTATAATATTTAATATTATATAGCTATAAATCTTTAAATATTCTACCTTGCTTTATATATTAATATATTTTATATATTTAGACTTAAGAACTTTTTTTTTATTATAGTATTAGTTTTTAAAAAAATAAATAACTATATATATATATATTTAATCTTTATAATATATATTTTATATTAACTCTTTAAGGTCTTTATTTATATTAAATATTATATATTAATAAAATTAATACGTATTTACCTTAAGGCACACGCGCATTTTGGCTGTAGGTTTAGGGATTGACCAGGGTATATTTTTTTTAATAAAATAATAATAAAAATTATATAAAAATCTATTAATAAATAAAACCCTTTAAACTTTTTTCCTTTTTTTAATAACTATTTTATAGAATTAGTTATAATTTATTTAAAGGAAAATAAAAAGTGGGTTAAAACTGGGGCAAAAGTCTTGGCTGATGAAAAGTCGAAAATGGCTAGCGTGGAAAAGTCTTGGCTGATAAAAAGTCTAATTAGGTTAGACTAGAATTGGGTTCTAACCCTAGGGCCCACTAGGGCCTACTAAAGCCTTTAACCTAAGGAAGCCTAAGGGTAAAATAAAGGAAAAAATAAGGAAAAAATAAGGAAAAAATAAAGGAAAAAATAAGGAAAAAATAAAGGAAAAAATAAAAGAAATAAATAAAGGAAAAAAGGAAAAAATAAAGGAAATAAATAAAGGAAAAAATAAAGGAAAAGATAAAGGAAATAAATAAAGGAAAAGATAAAGAAAATAAATAAATAAATAAATAAATAAATAAATAAATAAATAAATAAATAAATAAATAAATAAATAAATAAATAAATAAATAAATAAATAAATAAATAAATAAATAAATAAATAAATAAATAAATAAATAAATAAATAAATAATAATAAATAATAATAATAATAATAATAATAATAATAATAATAATAATAATAATAATAATAATAATAATAATAATAATAATAATAATAATAATAATAATAATAATAATAATAATTATTATTAATAATAATAAATTTAAAAAAAATAGCTTAATTAAGAATAATATAATTAAAGTTTATAAAATAAATATAGGCTATATTATATTTATACTTAAAGATAATCTTTAATTAAGTATTTTATTTAAGTTTAATATTTAAATTATTAAAGTTAATATAAATAATATAAATAATATTAATATTTATTAAAGTATAAAAAATACTTAAGTATTTAAAAATAAATATAAATATATAGTTATTAAAAAGCTAAGTAAGCTTAATAAAGTATATTATTTTATATAAAGGTATAAAAATAATAAATAATAATATTACTTTATAATAAATTTTAATTAATATATAATAGTATATTTAAATAAAAAAAGTTAGGTTTTAATATAGAGTATTATTATTAAGGCAATAGCTTTTTATTATTAAGGCAATATATCTATAATACTTAACTAAATTAAGCTAGGGTTTTTATATCTTAGCCCCCTTTATTAAATTATAGTATAAAGTTATAATAGTTATAAATAATATATAAAGATTAAATAATATTTTTATAATACTATATTAAAAGTATAAAAAAATAAAGTTATTATAACTTTTTATTCTTTAGGCTATATTATTAAAATAACTTCTTTAATAATACTGCTTTTAATAATAATTATAAAGCTGCTATATTAACTACTGCTTTAGCTATAGCTATAATCTCTTTACTATCTAGCTTATAATCCTTATTCTTTTATATTTTTTAATATTTTTAATTACTTTATAAATAATTATAAAGCTTTTTAACTTACTACTTTAACTTTTATTACTATATAAGTGCGCTATATACTTATAGTTAATCTTTAATTATTAAATTAACTTAAAGTTAATAAAAAAAGTAAGGAAAAAGATAAAGTTAATAATAAGTTATTATTAATAATAGCTTTATTATTTTATAATAGCCTTAATTAGCTTTATAAATTTTTAATAATATTTAGGTTTTATATTTAAAGCAATAGCTTATTTAAGTCTTAAAATACTAAGTTAGTAATATTTATAAAAAAAATAAAAAGGAGAAATACTAAAAGCTTATTAAGTTATTAATATAAGTAGATAAGCTTTTTTATTAATAACTTCTTTTTTAAAATAACCTTTTTTATAATATAATAAATATAAAAAAAGGTATATTATTATATAAAGTAATATAAAGTTATATATAGCTATAGTATTTCTTTTTTTTTTATAATAGCCTTAATATTGTAATACTACTTAATAAAAAGATTAATAATAATATAGCTAATCTATATTAAAAGTAATCTTAGCTAAGCTTAATTAATATATTATTATTATAGCTTTACTTTTTATTTTATAGCTATTTAAAAAAATAATCTTACTTTTTTTTATTATTATTTAAATAAAGGCTTTATAAAAATAAAGAAAATTATTAATATTAATAAATAAATATATCTTAATATCTTTATAAGCTATTTTTATAAAATTATTTATTTTTTAATTAAAATTTTAATAATATTTAATTTAGTATTATAAAAATTAATTAACTTAAAAAAAATACTTAATAATAAAATATTTTATAATTACTTTTTAATAATAACTATAGACTTAAATAAGCTAAGCTTAAGCTGCCTTAAAGTTATCTTCTTTTTTTATATATATAACTTTATTTTAATACTTTTTAAAATCTTTTTTATTAAACTTAATTAATAGCCTATCTTATGCCTATATTAAAGATAAAGTTAACCTTATAATTAACTTTATAAACTTAAGGTTAGTAAGTTTATTAATAATAAAGTTAAATATTTTATTAATATTATTAAAGATATTATCTTTTTTTTAATATAATATTATTTTAATATAAATATTTATATTAATATAATATAAATAAAGTTATTATTATATATTTAAAAAAAATATATTTTAATATATTCTTTAATATATTTTTTTATTTATAATAATAATAAAAAGTATAAGGATTTTAAGTTATTATTAAAATTTTATTTAACTAGTTATAAAGCTAGTTATAAACCTCCTGCCTCTTTATATTAATTAAACTAAAAGTAAAATTTATAATAAACTTTTAATTAATAATATTAATAACTTAAAAAAGATATATTTTAAACTAGTTAGTCTTATATATATTATTTAAGTTAAGAATTTTTAAAAAATACTTTTATATAACCTTATATTATAAATAAGTTTAAAAAACTACTTTAACTTTATAATCTTTATTATAGTTAATAAAATAATAAAGCCCTTTTTATTAAAAAAATATTAACTTATTATTATATAAATATAAAGTCTTTAAGTTAAAAATAATAAATAGCTTAATAATTATTATAAATATTTTTTTAAAAAAAATATAAAGGGCCCTTGCCTTAAGCTTAAATAATCTTTTTTATTTTATAAATATTAAAAGCTTTATACTATAAAAATAATATTTTAAAGTTTTTTTATTTTTATATATAATAATAATAAATACTATATATTAAAAAATTAAAAAAAGTATTATAATTATATTAATCTTTAAAGACTTAAAAATTTTATTTTTAATTTAACTTTTTAATAATTAAGGCAGTTAGTTTAAATAAGTAGTTATTTCTTTTTATTATACTTTTCTTTTATACCTTTGCTTATTAAAGCTTTAAAAAAGCTATAATTATAAAAAAGTATATATTAAATTAAAATTTATTTTTTATTAATTTTATAATAATTATTAAAAGATTTTTTAATTATTATAATATTATATTTATAATAAAATATTTAAAAAAAGTTAAAAAGCTTATTAAATAAATTAAATTTATATATTAATAAAGGTATAAAGATTTTTTATTTTATTTTTTTATTAAAGATATTATTATAATATTTTTAATTAAATATATTAAAAAGCTTAAAATAATTATTAAATAATAAAAGTTATTACTTAAGTTATTAAAGAAATAAAATTTATTATTAAAGCTTTTTAAGTATTAAATTTTATTATTAAAGGTGGCTAAAGTAATTAATTTTATTTATTATTATTATTAACTTTAATAACTTTAAATTTAATATTTTAATTATAAAACTATTTATATAAAATTTTAATTATATTATTATTATATATTATAATTTAATAAAGTAAGCTAGGTATAAAAAAACTTAAACTTAAAACTTACACTTAGTTGGCATTATAAATATATTACCTTAATAATAAAAAGCTATTGCCTTAATAATAATATTTATTATTATTAATCTTTAATATTAATAATATAATAATTTTATTATTATTAAAAAAGTAAGGTTAATTATAAAGAGTTTTAATAATATTAAGATTATAAATTTAAAATAAAGGCTTTGTTTAATAATATATATAGTAAGGTTATTAATTATACTAATAATCTAGTCTTGTAGGTTAAGGTTATAGTTATAATATAAGTAAAAATAAATATTTTATTATATTAAAACTTTTATATTAAAGATAATAATATTATTATAATTATTTTATTAAATTCTTTTAAAGGAATATAAAGGTAATTTTCTTTCTTTAAAGAAATAAAATAACTATCTTATTAAATCCTTCCTTTAAAGGAAGAAAATAACTATCTAATTAAAAGCATCCTTTAAAGAAAAAAAAAACTATCTTATTAAAAGCTTCCTCTAAAGGAAGAAAACAACTATCTTATTAATTCCTTCCTTTAAAGGAAGAAAACAACCATCTCATTAAATCCTTCCTCTAGAGGAAGAAAACAACTATCTTATTAAATCCTTTCTCTAAAGAAAGAAATTAACTATCTCTTTAAACCCTTCCTCTAGAGAAAGAAAATAACTATCTTATTAAACCCTTCCTCTAGATAAAGAATACAACCACCTTATTAAATCCTTCCTCTAGAGGAAGAAAATAACTATTTTATTAAATCCTTCCTCTAAAGGAAGAAAATAACTATTTTAAAAAGCTTCCTCTAGAGGAAGAAAATAACTATCTTATTAAATCCTTCCTCTAGAGAAAGAAAATAACTATTTTATTAAATACTTCCTTTAAAGGAAGAAAATAACTATCTTATTAAATCCTTCCTTTAAAAGAAGAAAATAACTATCTTAAAAAGCTTTCTTTAAAGGAAGAAAATAACTATCTTATTAATTCCTTTCTTTAAAAAAAGAAAATAACTATTTTAAAAAGCTTTTTTTAAAGGAAGATAAAAAAGATTATTTTCTTCCTTTAAAGGAAGAAAATAACTATTTTATTAAATCCTTCCTTTAGAGAAAGAAAATAACTATCTTAAAAAGCTTTCTCTAGAGGAAGAAAATAATTATTTTAAAAAGCTTTTTTTAAAGGAAGAAATTAACTATTTTAAAAAGCTTTTTTTAAAGAAAAAAAATAATTATTTTATTAATTCCTTCCTTTAGAAAAAGAAAATAACTATCTCTTTAAATCCTTCCTTTAAAGAAAGAAAATAACTATTTTAAAAAGCTTTTTTTAAAGATAGATAAAGAAGATTATTTTCTTCCTTTAAAAAAAGAAAATAACTATTTTATTAAATCCTTCCTTTAAAGGAAGTAAATTAACTATCTTAAAAAGCTTCCTTTAAAGGAAGAAAATAATTATTTTAAAAAGCTTTTTTTAAAGGTAGATAAAGAAGATTATTTTTTTTCTTTAAAGGAAGAAAATAACTATTTTATTAAATCCTTCCTTTAAAGGAAGAAAATAACTATTTTAAAAAGCTTTCTTTAAAGGAAGAAAATAACTATTTTATTAATTCCTTTCTTTAAAGGAAGAAAATAACTATCTTTTTAAATCCTTTTTTTAAAGGAAGAAAATAACTATCTTATTAATTCCTTCCTTTAAAGGAAGAAAATAACTATCTTAAAAAGCTTCTTTTAAAGGAAGAAAATAACTATCTTATTAAATCCTTTTTTTAAAGAAAGAAATTAACTATCTTAAAAAGCTTTTTTTAGAGGAAGAAAATAATTATTTTAAAAAGCTTTTTTTAAAGGTAGATAAAAAAGATTATTTTCTTTTTTTAAAGGAAGAAAATAACTATCTTATTAAATCCTTCCTTTAGAGGAAAAAAACAACTATCTTAAAAAGCTTCCTCTAGAGGAAGAAATTAACTATCTCTTTAAACCCTTCCTCTAGAGGAAGAAAATAACTATCTTTTTAAACCCTTTCTTTAAAAAAAGAAAATAACTATCTTAAAAAGCTTTTTTTAAAGGAAGATAAAGAAGATTATTTTCTTTCTTTAAAGAAAGAAAATAACTATCTTATTAAATACTTCCTTTAAAAGAAGAATATAATTACTTTATTAAAGGCTTCCTTTAAAAAAAGAAAATAATTATTTTATTAAACTCTTTCTTTAAAAGAAAAAAACAACTATCTTATTAAATCCTTTTTTTAAAGAAATATAAAGTTAATTAATTATTTTCTTTAGAGAAAAAAAATAACTATCTTGTTAAATTAACTATTTCTTTAAGAGGAAGGTAAAAAATATTAACTACTTTTTTTAAAAGAAGATAAATAAGATTAACCTCTCCCTTTAAAAAAAGATAAAAAGAATTAACTACTTTTCTTAAAGAAAAAAATAATTATCTTATTAAATTTTTTCTTTAAAAAAAGATAAAGATTATCTTTTTTCTTTAAAAAAAGAAAATAATTATTTTATTAAACCTTTCCTTTAAAGGAAGATAAAGAAGATTAACTGCCTTCTTTAAAGCAAGATAAAGAAAATTAACTACTTCTTTTAAAAGAAGAAAATAACTATCTTATTACCTACTTTTTATAAAAAAAAAAAATAATTAATAGCTCTTTTTAAAAAAAAAAGAAAAGGGTTAACTTCTTTTTATTAAGCAAGAAAAACACTATCTTACTATTTTCCCTAAAGAAAGAAAAAAGCTTAACTTACTACTTTTTTTAAAAAAAGCAGTAAGACTAACTTACTATATAAATAACTTAATTAATTAATTTTTTTTATTATCTCTCTTTTTTTATTACCTTTTTAATAAAGATAATATAATACTTAATTATATTTATAACTTAATAAAAAAAATTAAATTAATTAAAAAAATAATAATAAAAATAAATAATAGATTTTATTATAAAATTAAATACTATATACTTATACCTTATATTACTATTTATATTATAAAACCAAGACTTACTGCAATTTAATAAACTATTTAGTTTAACTACCTTCTTATTTTAAAAAATAGTAATTTTTATATATAATTACTTAATCTATTAACACTTTTTAAAAAAGAAAAAGATTAATTACTTAAATAAATAAAGTAATTATTAAATTATTATTAAAAAGATTTTATTTTATTTTATTATTTAATAATTTATTTATTTTTATCTTATTATAAAGCAATCAATATTAGCTAATAGCTTTAAAAATAATAAGGCTATTAAAAAACCTTGCTAAATCTTAAACTTAAGCAGCTTAAGTATTATAATTAAAAAGTTAGTATTTATTTAAATACTAGCTAGTAATTACTTACTTATAACTGCCAAGCTTCTTTTTAATACTTTATTAATATATTAAAAGGTTGGAAAAAACTAGTTAGTTAATATAAGCCATATTAATAACCTGTAAAAAAGCTTTGTTAATTAAGGTATAAAGAGGCTAGATTAAGAAAATTTTATAAAGGTTATATATAGCGCACAGGCTATTAATACTATAAAAGCCTATCTTAATAATAAAAATACAGGCTTACTAAAGGACTTTATAAATACCTTAGTAAATTACTAAATAAGTAGTAAAGGAGTTTAAAGCTTTAAGCCCTTTAACTTCTATATATAGACTAAAGTAATTAATAAGCTGGCAGAGCTGCTTAATAAGCAGCACTGCTTAAAAGCAGCTTAGCAAGTCTTTAGTAATAAAAAGAAGAGTAATTAATAATAAATTTATAAGATTTATAATAAAGGTATAGCATTATTTTTATTAATAACCTACTTTAAATTAAATTTATTAATTAAATTATAATTTAAATACCTTTTTAGTAAAAATATAGCTATAGCTTTATATAAATAGGCAAGAGCTAAAGTTAATTAACTAGGATAAGTAGATTTAGATATAATTTATATTTATTTATAATAACTAAGGAAGAGAGAGCAGCAGTAACTTCCTTAATAATAATATTAATTAAGATATTATTAAAAATCTTATTACTGCCCTTTAGCTTAATAATAAAAATATAACCAAGCTCTTAAGCTAAATATTTATTATAATATAAAATAAATAATAAAGCCACTTTACTATATTATAATATAATATAGCTATTAAGAAAAAGATATTTAATGCCTTTAAGTAGGTTAATATAATAATTTATAGACTTAATAATATAAATAAAAGCCTTCCTATAGTATAATAATATAATAATTATTAACTTAAGCATTATAAAGAAATAATAAAAATCCCCTTTTATTATTATTTACTTAAATATTTATAAAACCCTTTATTTATTTATAACCTTTTACTTACTTTATTATTTACTATAGTTCTAGATATTGTATTTTTAATAAGTGTTAAATACAATAGCTTCCCTTAACCATAAGATTAAAAAAAATAATAAAAGTTTATAAATACTTTTAAAAATAATTTTACTTAATAATTAAAAAGTATTTATAAACATCCTGCTAGATAGCTATATTAATACTATTATTAATAATATTATCTAGAAATAATTAAAGCTACCTAGAGCTAAAGAACTTAAAGGGTTAATAAAGAATAAAGTAAATAGCAGTAAAAAGCTCCTCCCTTACCTTAATAATAAAAAGGTTATATAGCTAGTAAAAGTAATTAAAGAAGCAGGGTGTTCTTTATTTATATATATAAAGCTTATACTTAAGATTAAAAAGGTTAATAAAAAGGCATTTAGCTAAATTATAAGCTATATTATTACTTAAGTTAACCTTAGCTTAATAAATATTAAATATACTATTAATAACAAGCCCTTTTTTTTTAAAGACCTTAAGATAATATTTAAGAATTTATATAGCAATATTAATATAGCTAAAATTATATAGCTATTGCGCTAATTAAAGCAAGATATTTTAAACTATATACTTAATAAGCTAGAGGAGCTTAAGTATTTAAATAGTTTAGTCTTAAAGGAGCTGTTAATAAAAAAGGATAATAATACTAGTAGTAGTAATCTTTATAGCAGCTACTTTAAGGATAGCCTTTTATAGCAAGGGATCCTTAAGATTATTTAATACAGCCTAGGCCTAAGCATCTATATAAAGTAGGCCTGCATGCTTAATAACAGTGTTAATAATAATAGCGCTAGCTGCCTTAATAAGTAAGCAAGAGAAGAAACTATTAATAAAGAGTGTAAAAGCTGCTAAAAAAGCCTTAAGAAAGGTATAATAATACTTACTAACTATATATATAAAATTCCTTAAATTACTATACATCCTTAAGCTTAAGATAAGTCTATAGCCAGGAAGCTTAAGTATATAATTAAATATACTATCTAGTAGTAGTTATTTAATAATAATAAAGGTTTAAAGAGCTTAAATTAGTAGTAAACTTTATAAAGGGAGGGCAATATTAAAGGCTATAAACTATTTTATTATATATTACCTTAAGTTAACTTATATATAGAAAACTCTATTAATAAATAAAAGAGATAGATAAAGCCTTTATAGTAGTTAATAGCTAGCAGTAGTTATATAAAGCCTGCTGCTTAATATATTACTATTCTTGCTTTAATTAATAATAATAGTAAAGGCAATATACTTAAGGTCTTTTTATTAATTAACCTTTTAGTAAATAATATTAATAAAGAAGTAAGTACTTAAAGCTATAGTAAAAGTAAAAATAGTAATATAAAGGCAGGCTTAAAAACTATAAACTAGCTATAAATAAAGTTACTTAAGTAAGCTATAGAAAGACTTATAGTAAGGTAATACTTATAACTATAGCTCCTTAAGGATAAATATAAATATAAATAAAAATAAAGATTATAATAAAACTTTATTATTATATAAAATTTTATTTTTTTATTTTTAAATAAAATATAAAAAAGTTTATTTTATCTTTAAATTTACTTTTTACTTTAAATAATTATTAATAAAATATAAAAACCTTTACTTAAAAAGTAATAATATACTTATTTCTTTATATATAAAAACAATAATAAAGCCTTAAATAAACTTAAGATAGTTATTTCTTAAGTTTAGTTTTATTATTTATAAATATAGCAGCTTTTTAACTAGCTTTTATAGCTTTTTAGCCTTAAGTTAAGTAAGGCAATAGCTTTTTAATACTAAAGTAAAGTTTTTTTAATATTAATAATTACTTCTCCTTTACTTAATAATTAAAGTATACTTAATATTAATCTTTAAGGCAGGGTAGATATAATAAAAAAGAAAGAGATAATAATAATAATAATAAGGATAATAATAATAATAATAATATTAATAATAATAATAATAATAATAATAATAATAATAATAATAATAATAATAATTAAATAAGTAGCTATAATATAGTAAATATATAGGAAGCTAGGGAGAGAACTTTATAAAAGCTAGAAAATAACTTTTTTATAAAATATTAAATTATGCTATTACTAGGCGCCCACTTTAATAATATATTTTATTTATATTATTCCTTATAAGTATTTATATATATAAAGTAATAAAATTACTTTAAGCTAACTATAGTTATTTAAATAATAGTATAAAAGTTTTAGTAAAGGGTAAAGAGGAATATATTAAGTATATTAAAAGCTATTAAGTTTATTTAAAAGCTATAGTTTATTAACTATAGCTCTAGCTTTAAAAAAGTAAAGGCTAGTAATAATAATAATAATATTTATAACTACTTAATACTAAGATTCTTCCTTAACTTCTTTACTATCTTAAAAAGACCTAGCAAGGCCTTATTAAGGGCTATTAATAACTACTTACTCTTCTTTATAAATATCTCCTTTAAAGACTAAGCAGCTTTATATTCTATAAAGTACCTTAAGAGCGCACTACCTTTTAGCCTAGCTAGCTATATATTTAAGATTAAGGTTAATAAATTAGCAATAACCTGGTTTATTATCTTTATATTAGTTTTTAAAAGCTTAATCTTTACTTTATATAAAGAAGATATAAAAAAGGCTTAAAGAGGGGGGCTAGTAAAAAGTAGTAATAAAGCAAGCCTTAAGGCTAAAGATATAGCTATTAAGTATTAATATACTAAAAGGTTTATTAAATACTTTTATAACTATATTAATAATATTATCCTAGATAAGGGTATAAAGTATTTATAATACCTTTAAGGCTAGGAGATAGTATAGATCTTATTAAGTAATTAGGCAGCTTTATAGCAAGCCTTGTTATTAAGTTAAGATAGGTTTGTTAAAGAGAATAGCCTTTATAATAGGTTTTAGGAGGGGATTAGGCTAGCCTTTTATATATATAGTTATAAAGGTAATATTTATATTAATATAAGCAATAACTACCTAGTCTTAATAATAAAAAAAGAGTAGCAGTAAGGTAATAATAATAATAAAGATAATAATATTATTAATAAAGACTTAAATAGCTAAAAGAGCAAGGTTAGGTTAAGTAGTGCTAAAGAGTTTATAGATAGTAATAAAAAGGGCAGCAGTAGTTAAAGGGGGTTTAAGTAGGATATAATTAGTAAAGCTAGATTAAGGTATATACCTAGGTTAAGATATACTTTTTTTATAAAGAAGTAAGATAATAGGTTAGTAAAGCTACTTAAGTATATAAATAGCGCCTTTAGCTTAAGTTAACTAAGCTTAATTATTATAGCTATCTTTAATATTAAGGCTATAAATAGTATTATTTATATATTTATTATTAATATTAATTACTTTAAGTAGTAAGGCTTAAGCTATTTTTTAGTAGACTTTAAATAGGTTAATAAGCAGTATAATAGCTTAAGGCAAGCTAACCTTATAACTTATCCCCTTGCCTTTTATTTATAATATAGTAACTTTATTTTTTTTATACCCTTAGACTTTATTTATTAAGTAATAAAGCTAGTATATAGTAATATAAGCTATAAGAATAATAATATTAATATTATTTTAGCTAATTATTTTTAAGGCTATTTTAATATTAAGAAAATAGTATACTTTAACTTGCAAGACCTTTTTATTAACTAGGCTATTATTATTACTACCTTAGCCCTCCTTTTAGCTAGCTTAAGTATAATATTAATAATAAGGAAGATATAGTAAAGGCTCTTTAGCTAACTTAAGGGTAAAAGGATACTAAATACTAGCTTTTATATAATCCTATTTACCTATAAGGCAAGCTAGCTCTTAAGGTGCATTAAAGAAGGTAAATATATATTTAAGATAGAGTAGGTTATTACTATATCTATCTCCTAGCTCTTGCTTAAGAATTACTTTATAGCTATAGTATTAAAGCCTTTTATCTAGCTTATTAACTTCTTTTTTATAGTATAAAATAATTATATTAAAGTACTTTAAGTATTTAAGTTAAAGGTATTTTTTAAAGTATTAATTATATACTTTAAGCTCTTTAAGCTTATTACTTTATTAATACTAGTGCAGTTTAATAAATTAAAGAGGGAGGGTTTATTAATAAGGCTAGTAAAGGCAATAGCTATAGTAGATTAGCTAGGCAGTTTTTATTTTATAAAAGACTAAAGGGTACTTTTAAGTATTACCTTTAAGTACTTAAGTATAATTAATAGCCTTAAGTACTATAGGTTCCTTTATATTAACTTAATAAAGCTAAAGATTACTAGCTAAGGGAGGATAGATATAAAGAATTAGCTTAGTATTAAAGACTGCAGGGTCTACCTTTTATAAATAGCTATACTATAGTTTTATTATAAAAAGCAGGTTATTACTAGGCAGGAGTTTGTTATTAAGGTCTAGCTTATAGCTAAGAGTATATAGGCTACTATAAACTATATTAAGGAGGTTTTTAAAAGCTACTTTATCTTTAAGATATATATATTCTTCTTTAAAAAGATTTAAAAGCTTTTATAAAAAAGGGGCTATAGCCTAGGCCTTTTAAGTAGCTAGATTATATAGCTATATAAAGTAACTAAAGAGCTAAATAGCTAAAAGTATATAGATTAAAACCCCTTAAAGGCATTTAGTATTAAGTAAGTATTATCTAGCTATAAAGAGAGTAAGAGGGGGGGGGTAGATTAATATAGTAATTCTTAATTACTTATTATTTAAGAGATTTAAAGCCTTTATTATAATTATTAATAGGTTGCTTTTTAATAAGGCTATTTAGTAAAAAAAGGCTATTACTAAAGGTAGTATAAAGCAAGGGGTATATATTAATTATATTATAAATACCCTTTATTAAACTATATAAAGAATTATAATAAAGGATAAAACCTTAAGCTTTAAGAATATAACTTAGCTAGCTATCCTTAAACCCCTTTTTAAGCTTTTATATAATATTACTAGCTTAAAGGCAGTAGCTGCCTAGTAGTGCTTTTATATTAATAAGGCGCTATAGTATTATTATATTAACTAGGTAATAAAGAGCGCCTGCAGTATTATTATAGCAATAATTACTAAAGAAGTTTTACTACTAAAGGTTAGCTTTATAGATTCACTCACTAAGGCCCTTAAGTGCAGCGCTATAGTGTATAATAGTATGCAAGAGTTAAAGAGGCAGAGGGCCAGGCCTGCCTATATTAACTTTAAGTACAGGTTCTTTGTTAAAGATAGGGGTTATAGAGGAGAGTGAGAAGGCATAAGATATAATAAGTAGCATGTAGCTATTAGCCTCCTGCAAGATAACTATAAGGCTATTGCTAAATATAGGGGTGGTATAGTAACTATATTAATCTTTAACCTTTTTTTAGCTTTTTATTTAATTAATTAGCTTTTTATAAATATATTTCCTCTTCTAGCTTAAGATTAAAAGCTTAAGGCTAGGGTTTCTTCTTACTAGGGCACAAGGCCTGCACTGCTATCTTACTATAGCCTTAATTACCCTTTAATAAATTACTCTTTTTTTTATAACAATATCTTTATTACTATTTTATAAAATAGCTCTTTTTCTTCTTTATTATTAATCTTTAGTAATATTACTATATAGTTACTACTTCCTTGCTTTTTTAATACTTTATAGTATTAGCCTGTTTTTTTTAACTTTATCTCTTTTTTAGCCTTATCTTTATTAAGTAATAGCCTCCCTTTCTTAGCTATAGCCTTTAAGTATACCTTTTTTTTAAAAGTGCTAACCTAGCACTACCTTATCTTAAGTTTACTACTGCCTTGCTTTAACTTTCTTGCAGCTTTCCTCTTAGGTAGTATCTTGCTTTAGTTATAGTCTGTAGGTATACCCCTTTTTTAAAAACACTACCTTAGTACTACTATCTTACTATAGTCTAGCCTTAACTTTTATATTATACTCTTTTTATAATAAGTTATTTATAAAGTTAAAGTAATATATTTATATATTCTCTTTATTTAAATAATCCTTTTACTTAATATAATAAAGTTATTTATAGCTATAGTATTTATAGTTAATAATATCTTTAATTTTAAATATTTCTTTAATAAAGAAGGGGTGATCTATTAGCTTAATTAATGCATTATCTTTATTATAAAACTCTTTAAGGTTTATAATATTAAAGATATTATATATCTATATTAATAATAATAATTATAGTTTATAGGCAAGGCTGCTAGTCTTAATAATTCCTTTAATCTAGTAGGGTCTTATATACTTTTTTATTAGCTTTTTATTAGGTTAATATAGGTTTAAGTACTTAATAAAGATAAAAACTTAATTACTAACTTTAAATAATTTCTTTATATAGCCTTTATTATACTATTTATTATATAACTTATTAATATTTTATAATATCTTTATAATATACTCCTTTATACTAGTTATTTTATTAATCTTATTTAAGGCAGTCTGGTTTATATAGTTAAGTTTAATTTTATAAGTCTTTAATATAGCTAGGTTATATTTTAAAAGTAGGAATGCAGGTGCTTTATTAATGGCTAAGTACTTAATAATATTATATATAAACTTAATAAATAGTAATTATTTAACTTAATCTAGCTAGTCCTTGTTATAAAAGGCTTATAGATAGTGCTTAAGGTTTTAATTTTACTATTTAGTCTAGCTATTTATTTAAGGGTAGAATGCTATATTAAGTTACTGCTTGTAATTAATAAAATAGTAAAAGGATTGCTAGAAAGCATTTATAAATATACTGCCTTTATTAAAAATAATTCTTTTTAATATACTATAAAGTTAAAAAATATAATATAAAAACTTTATTATAAGTCCCTTGCTAGTAATATTCTTTAAGTATAGTATATAGATAGTATACTTTATAAAATGGTTTATTATTATAAATACTAAATTATATATTTATTTCTTATAGACTACCTTAAGCAGCCTTATAATAAAATCTATTATAATCTCTTTTTATAGTCTTATAAGCATTAGTAATATAGCTAACTTACTATATAGTAAATAATATCTTGCTTTACTTATTTAGTAAACTATATATATATTAATATATCTTTTTATATTAACTTATAAACCTTTTTAATAATAGGTCTTGGTAATTCTTATTAAGGTCTTGCTAACTCTTTAGTACCTAGTTATTAAGTTATTATAAAATAGTATTAAAATCTCTTTTTTTATATTAAAAGAGATAAATACTTACCTTTTATAGTAAAGTAGCTAATTATTATTAATTATTTAATTATATATATAATTCTTATTAATAATATTATACTTAATTACTTTTATTAACTTTAATTTTTTAATTAAGGCATCCCCTTTTTATATTAAAAAAAAGGCCTCTGTAAGTATTTTACAATCTTCTTGCAATATTATAGCAGTGCTTTTATAGACTATTTACTTATTTATAATTAGAATCCCTAAAGATATATACTAAAGGCAGGCTACTTGCTTAATTATAGTTAAAACTCTTTTAACTTAAAGAACTAATGCTAGTAGTAACCTAGCATCCAAGTTATATCTAGGTCCTAGGGGTATATAACTACCTATAATCCCCTTTAATATAGCTATGCCAGCCCTATAGGTGCCTTTAAAATTATAATTATTATAACTAACTATTAAAAATTATTCTATAAATATAGTTAAGTAGCTACTATCTAGCTACTTCCTTTCTTCTTTTTTATTATAGTGGTTTAATCTTTTAAAGAGTGTATTTATAGGATTCTTTTTCTTTAAATAATACTTAATTATAAAATTATATAATAATAATATCCTTAATTAAGTAACTTACTTAGCTATTAACTTCTTCTTGCCTATAAGGTAGCTATAGTTTAAGTAGTCTATAATAACCTACACTAGGTATTTTAAGTAGGCTATATAGTATCTTTATATTATAAAGGCCTTTATAATAATAAGTATTTTAGTATTTAGTATTATATAGTAGTGCTTTATATTTAATAACTTTTGCAAGAGGTATACAATAAGGTATTAATTATCTCCTTGCTACTGTATTAATATTGCACTAATTATAAAGTTTAAGGCATTAATCTTAATATATAGCCTTACTATAAGGTTAAAATATATTAATATAGGTTTTTTTAAGAACTTGCTTTATAGCTTTTTAAATATAGCTAGCTTGTTAATATTAAGCTTAAAGGTTTCTTTATATTATCTTTTTATTTTATTTATAAAGGGCGCTATAATCTTGCTATAGTTTTTAATAAAATATTTATAAAATCTAGTAAAGCCTAGGAATAAGAGAATCTCTTTTATACTGCTAGGCACTTACTACTATATTACTGCCTTAATATATTTATGCTTTATATACACCTTATTTAATTTAATTATAAACCTAAGGTATAATATAGATATTATATTAAACTTATACTTCTATAGGTTTATATATAACCTATGCATCTTTAATCTTTCTAGCATGCTGCTTATATACTGCTTATACTTTTCTAAATTGTTATTATATATTAAGATATTATCTAGATATATAATATAAAAATAGTCTATATAGTTTATTAATATATTATTAATATAGCTTTAAAATATAGCTAAGGTGTTTATTAACTTAAAGGGTAGTACTTAATATTTAAAGTAGCTATAGTAGTAGTAAAATACTATCTTTTACTTATCTCCTTTATAAATATATAGCTAGTAGTATATATCTTTTAAGTTAAGCTTTATATATACCTTAATGCCTTAAAGCCAATCTATAATCTTATATATTAATAAGATAAGTATATAGTTTTTTTAAGTTATTTAATTAATCTTATAATAGTTAATATATAGTTATAACTTACCTTCTTTCTTAAGTATAAATAATACTAAGGCGCTTGCTAGGCTATTTAATCTCTTGATCTAACCTCTTGCTAGGGCTATTTAAATATAGTTATAAAGAACCTCTAGCTTAGTCTTTACTAAAGAGTAAATAGGTCTTTATAATGGCTTTATATCTAGCTTTAAGTTTATTAAGTATATTAGTCTTTTTAAAGGCACTAGCTTTATAGCTTTTTTTTTTAAAAATACCTTTATATATTTTTAATACTTAAGTAGCAGCTTCTTTATTAATTAGTTATTATAAGTCTTTAGCTTATTCTAGTTTAAGCTTAAGTTAAGGCGCTTTTTTATTATATTAATAATAATTATCTTAATCTTTACTTCTTTATATTACCTTCTAGCCTGCTTTTATAATATTATTAACTTAAAGGTCTCCTTTATTAACCTAAAGTACTATTTCTTTTTTTTTTAAGCTATAATTAGGTTTATTATCTTAAACTACAGGCTGCTTAAGATAGTGTTATTTATTATCTTTATAACTATAAAGAGAACTAGAAACCTTTTAGTTACTTTTTAGTTATTAACTAGCTTTATAATAATTAATGCCTTTCTTAAGATCTATATATTTAAGCTTAAGAACTCTTTAATTACCTTACTGCTATAAGGCAGGATTTTTATCCTTTTTAGTAATAGCTTTTTATTTAATATATTTAAGTTGCTTTTAAAGTTTAATATAGTCTTTACTCCTCTTTAGCTATAACCTAGCTATAACTTTATAGGTCTTATTATTAATATTCCTTTTTTTATAACCTTTATTATTAATTTAATATCTTTATTTTTTATAGTATTAAGGTCTTTATCTTAAGCTTTTTTAACTACTAGTACTATATTAACTCTTATAGGTATATAGACTAGGTTGCTATACCTCTTTATAGTATATAAGTTGCTTTTATACCTTATATAATCTTTTACTTTATAGTAGTATTATAAATAGACTTTTTTATACTTTTAATACTTTAGCAGTATAAATTATACTTTTTTCTCTATTTTTAAGAATATTAAGAGGTTGCTGCTAGCTTTTTATTAAGTCTTTTCTTTTATATCCTTAATTTATAATAGTTAATAGTTTAAGGTGGTTGCCTATGCTTTATTATTACTTCCTTTACTATAAGCTGGCTTTAAGCTTATATTATTACTTATTATTACCTTAGCTTTTATACTTGCACTATAAAGCTCTTGCTATATAGTAGGTAGTTTAATATTAATTAAGTTCTTTTTAATTTAAAAGTTATACTTATTAATTACTTAAGGGATTTTAAATATATCTAGTATCTTTTTAAAGATCTTATTAATAAGGGTTTTAAAATATAAAAAAAATTTTAAAAAGGTTTTATAATCTTATTAATAAAGGGTATTTAGCTTTATTATTGCCTTTAAAGTATAAGTACTTTTTTTTATAATATTGTCTTTATACTACCTAAGGTATTAATTATATATAATTTAATTAAATACCCTTTTATACTCTTAATTAAAGTAAAGGGTTTATTATAGCTTTATATTACTTTTTAAGTAATTATTTATATATTAAACTCTATAAGCTTTATTATTAAACCTATCTTTATTAAGCTAGAAATACTTTTTAAAGTCTATAATATATATTTAGAGTTTTATTTATAACTTCCCTTTAAACTTTAAGTTAAGTAGCTAGAGCTTAATCTATATTAAGCTATAAGTTTACTTTTTTTTAAGTTTTTCTTAGGTTATAAAGATAAGTCTAAGGTCTAAAGCTTTTTTACTTTAATTAAATATAAAATACTTAATTATTCTATACTTTTTTTATTAATTTATTATTTTTAAGGTAAGGGCCTATAGCTTTAAAAAAGATAAATTATTATACTTTTTTATCTTTATAAGCTAGGGTTTTTTAATTATAATATCTTTATCTTAAGGGGTAATACTCTTAGGTTCTAGCTATATACTTACTAGCTTTTTACTAATAATCTATATAAATAGTATACTTAAGTTTTTTATTATCTTACCTTTAATAATCCCCTTGCCTTTATAAAGGTAAAGAGATTAATTTATTAAAGATAAAAGTTGTAAAAAAGAGTAAAAAGGTATAAAATATAATAAGTAGTATATAGTTATTAACCTTTTATAAAATAGCTATAAAGTTATTACTAAATATAAAGGTAGTATAGTAATTATATTAATCTTTAACCTTTTTTTAGCTTTTTATTTAATTAATTAGCCTTTTATAAATATATTTCCTCTTCTAGCTTAAGATTAAGGGCTTAAGGCTAGGGTTTCTCCTTACTAGGGCACAGGGCCTGCGCTGCTATCTTGCTGCGGCCTTAATTGCCCCCTGACATTCCTGCTTTAAAGAACCCTGCCCCCTAACCTAGACTAAGGTTTCAAGTAGCTTATAAAGAATACTAGCCATATATATTTACTAAACCCAAGGCTTATTAACTATTATAAAAAAGTATAGCGCTTGCTAAAGAAGTACTATAGCAAGCTTAAGATTAAGCTTTTATATATAATATTATTAATTATTAAAATTATAGTAAATATAACTATCTATATTCCTAAGGGACTAAATATTAACTTTATTATTAAGGGCAAGAATATCAAGTATAAAAAAAGGGGCATGCGCATTGCCCTCCTTGCCCTATATATGCTATAGTTTCTTAAACTAGCTAAGTTCCTTAATAATAGCATTAATATAAAAGCCCTAAATATAAAAAAGGATATAGATCTATATAGCCAGTAGTATATATAGGATGCTATAAATAAGCTAAGTGCTTAATCTTTATAAGCTATATTATTAAGTTATACCTATAGAATAATATAAAATTATAAATAATATACTTAAAGCTATTAGCTAGCTTTAGAGCAATAATAGGTAAATAAGTGCTAGGTTATTAGGCATATAGATTGTAAATAAAAACAACCTCCTTGCCTAGTTAGCCCAGCTCTACAGCCTTTTAAACAGCCTAATTAAGTTTATTGTTATTATATTCTAAAGTAAAGATCCAATATAAATAGATTAATATACAGCAATAATAAATTAAAATAAATTATATTGCCTTAAATATTAATAAATTTAAATAGCTTTTTAAGTTTATTATAGCTATATATTAAAATAAAGATATAATATAAATAAATTAATATATAATAATTAAATATTAAAATAACTTTTATTATTTAAAATATAAATAAATTTATTTTATTTTTTTATAGTATTTATAAAATTAAATAAGTTTTTATTTAATATTAAAAATAAAGTTATTATAAAAAAATACTTAAGTAATTTTTAATTTTTAAAATAATTTTATATTTATATATAAATAATAAATAAAGTAGAATATAGCTTATTATAAATAATTATATATAGTTAAATATAATAATAAATTTATATAATTATTAATATAAAGTAATAAAGTCTTTTATTTTTATTATAAAATATTATTATTTTTATTATAATAGCCTATGCTAATATTAAAGTTAATATACTTATATTATTAATCTTATTAATTTATACTTATTTATAATATATTACCTTAATATATTATATATTTTATAATACTATATAAAATAATAATAAATAAATAAATATTATTATTAAAAAGGTAAATATAGTTTATAATATAAAGCACTATAATAAAAATAAAAATATTCTATAATAAAAATAAAAAAAATTAAAAAAATAATAAAAATTAAAAAAAAATAAAGAAATAATAATTTAATATTATATATCTATATATAATAATATTAAATTAATTTATAAAATAAAATCCCTTTATCTTTTATAAATTAAAAAATCTACTATTACTATCCTAGTATTTAATAAACCTATAGAAAAGTTAGTTAATTAATATTACCCCACTAATTAGTAATATTAAGTATAGCATTGCCTTGCTTAATAGCTATATAGCAGGCTTATTATATAGCCTTATACTATTATCCAGTCTAGTCTTTACTATAACCTATATCTTAAATAGCTTAAAGAGCTAGTATTTATTATAAAACTCTTAAGGCTTTCCTTAAGTTTTTTTAATCTAGACTATATAAAGATTATTAATAAACTTAAGAATAAACTTAAAGTTTAAGTTCTTTCTCTTAATTAATAATAATGCTTATAAGTAGTTATTAAGGTCCTTAATTATTTAAAATCTAAGCTTATTAAATAATATTGCTAGTAAAAAGGTCTTTACTTATAAAAACCTATCTTCTTTATTATTTATACTATAATACTAGTCTAGGATAAGAAGCAGAGTCTTAAGCAGTAATATATATATACCCCCTAGCCTTTATTATTAATTAAGGCTTGTATACTTATTAATAATTATATTAAAAAAGTATTACTTACTTTATAAAAATCTTATAATAATAACCCTTATAAATAAGTAAATATATAAAGTAATATTAACCAGGCCTAAATAGCTATACTCCTATATACCTAGTTAAGCTTTAAAAGGTAGGGAGATAGTATAAATATTATAGGGAAAACTAAGGTTTATACTAAATAACTACTATATATATACTATAGCTTATAATCTCTTTTTATACTTATTATCTATTATATTAAAAATAAAAAGCATAGCTACTACTTAATTAAAGATAGTAAAAACCTAGTATTTATTATTAAAATTAAAGAATATAATAATAAAGTAATAGCTATAAAGCTAGTTATAAAAATAGTTTATATACTTAATAGTTAAGAGATTAATATTAACTATTCCTATATATAAAATAAGGTATATATTAAGCAGGTTCTTAACAGCCTTACTATAGTTTTTTTAAAAGTTAAATTTATTAATCTTAATAAATACATTTATAATAGTTATTAAGGGGACCCTTTTATAGATTATATATAGCATGCAGGCAAGGCTAAAGTTATTAGCCTACTAGTTATTTATAAGCTTTAAAAGCAGGCTTTATACCTTAAATAAGTATTATTCTTAAGTTAGTTTATTTATATACTAGTCTATAGTATATTAACTAGTTTTTATAAATCTTAAAAACTCTATAGCAAGCCTTGCTATATTTATAAAGTTAATAGTATTTTTAGTTAGATTATAGTTATTAAGCTATTTTTAGTAGATATTTATTAAAGGGATGTAATAGCTAAAGGTTTTTAATAATATTAAGGCTGCTAGGATAGGCAGCTATATAGCCTAGGATATTAAGAATTTATTTAAGCTAGTCTATATGCCTTGCACCTACCCTTTAAAGAAGTATTTAAAGTATATTATTTTTAATATTTATTATTATTATCTAGGCTGTTAACCTAACTAGCCTTATTGTATTAATAAGGCATAGGTTTAAAGAGCTATTGCAGCTTAAGTACTTAATATAGGTATAGTAAAGAGAATACTTTTATTTAATAATAATAAAGATAATTCTATACTTTATACTTTATTAAGGGGAAGGGTTATATAAAAAATAAAGACTATACTTTCTATACTTTAAAATATTTATTTAATTATTTATTATTTAAATATAAAGACTTATTTTAAGTAATCCTTTATTATTTATTTTTAATATATCCTTAATTTTATAGTATTTATTAATACATTAAACAACTATATAAAATCAATTATATTTAATAAAACAAAGGGTAAAGATCTATAATTACTTAATAATATATTTATAAATTTATAAATAAAGTAATATTTTTATAAAAATTATAATATATTATAATAATTATTTAAATATAATATATTAATTATTAATATATTTTTAATATATAAAATTAAAATTAAAATTTTATTTTTTATTAAATATTTTAAAATTAAATTAATAAAAATAATAAAAAATAATATAATTTTTAAATATAAATATTATTTATTTTATTATTATTAAAGTTATTTATATAATAAATATATTATTAATAATAAATATTTATATATTACTTTATTTAAAAATATTAATTAAAGGTTTTAAAATAATTATAATTAAAGTATAATAAATATATAATTTTTTATAAATATATATATTAAAATAAAATATATTTAAAGTAATAATTAAAATTTATTATTAAATTATAAAATATAAAAGTTTAAATAAAATATAATATAAAATATTAATATAAAATATAATTAAAATTAAATTAAATAATAATTAAGGGTTATATTTTTAAATTAAATATATTAAATAAAAATAATAAAATATATTATTTAAATTATATATTAATATTAATATTATATTTTAAAATAAAGATTATAAAAAACTTTAATAATATATAAATAAATTAAAATTAAAAATCCCTATTTAAATAAATAAAACTAAAGTAATTTTATATATATATAAAAATAAGTATTCTAAATAATAAAAATATATAAAAAATTGGTTTATATTATTTATTTAATAATATAAATTTTTAATTTAAAAAGGGTTATAATTTATTATATAATAAAATAAAAAATTTTTAATAAATATTATTATATTTATTATAAAAGATTATTATTTTTATTATATTAATTTATAATTATATTAAAATTAATATATATATATTATTAAACTTATTAATCTATACTTAATTATAAAATAAGGCTTTAATATACTATATACTTAATAACTTTATAAAATATTAAGATTATAAAATTAAAGCTGCTTTAGTATAGTTAATAAAAACCTTATAATTATATTTAAATTTATAAATAATAAGAATTAAAAAATAATTATTATAAAGGCTAGTTAAGGCTACTACTATAATAAGGCTAGCTATAATTATTATTACTATTTTTAAGATAAACTTAAAGATAGACCTTAAGATTAAATTAAAGGCTAAGTATATTATTATTATTTTAACTACTTAGATTATTAAGCTAGATAAATTAGCTAGTTTATTTAAAGAGGTTAAATTATATAAAATAAGCTAGAATTATTATTTTAAATAAATTAATATAAATAAATAAATAATATTATAATATAAAATTTTATATAATAATCCTTTTTTTAATATATTATATTATATTTTAATATATACTTATAGTAAGGTTATAAAATTAGTTATTAATTATTAATTAACTTATAATTAATAACTAAACTAATAGTCATTAGTTAACCTACTGACTAGACTAGCCTAGTCTTAGTTAATAAAGTGACTAGACTAAATCTAGTTTATAATATAAAATACTATAATAAAAATAATAATCTTTTATAATAAAAATAATATTACTTTTTTTAATAATTTTATAAATATTAATATAAATTATAATATAAATTTTATTATAAATATTTTTATATAATATTTTATAATAATTATTAAAAATTAAAGTATTTTAAAAAAGTAAATATTATTAATTTATAATATAAACTAGTTTTAATTTAATTAAAAAAATAATTTTTAAATAAAATTAAAGTATATAATTATTTACTTTTTATAAAATAATTATAAAGTAATTATTAAATATAAAGATAGTATAATAATTATATTAATCTTTAAACTATTTTTAATATTTAAATTAATTAATTAATTTTATATAATTTTTTTTTAAATTGAAAGCTAAAGACTTAAGGCTAAGGTTTTTTTTATTAAAATATAAAGCTTATATTATAATCTTATTATAGCCTTAATTATTTAAGTATAAATAACTTTTTTATATAATACTTTATTATTATTTACTATAAATAGTTTTTTTATTTATTTATTATTAATCTTTAATTAATAATATTACTATATAAATATTTTATTTTTATTAATACTTTATAAATATTAACTTACTTTTTTAATTAAAATCTTTAAATTTATAATTTATTTACCTTTTTATTATAAACTTATCTTTTTATTATTATTTTATTCTTATTAAATAATAATCTTTTTATTTTAATTATAACCTTTAAATATATCTTTTTTAAAAAGTATTACTTTAATACTATCTTACTATAAGTTTATTATTTTTTAACTTTAATTTTTTTATTAATTTTATTTAAATAATAATTTTAATTTAATTATAGTTTATAAATATACTTTTTTTAAAAAAAATATTAACTTAATATTAATTTATTTTAATTTTATTATTTTTTAACTTTAACTTTAATATTTTATTTTCTATAATAAATTATTAATATAATTTAAATAATATATTTATATATTCTTTTTATTTAGATAATATTTTTATTAAATATAATAAAATTATTTTTAATTTTAAATATTTTTTTAATAAAAAAAGTAATATATTAACTTAATAAATATATTATCTTTATTATAAAACTCTTTAAGGTTTATAATATTAAAGATATTATATATTTATATTAATAATAATAATTATAGTTTATAAATAATATTATTTATATTAATAATCTTTTAACTTTAATAAATTTTTATATACCTTTTTATTAACTTTTTATTAAGTTAATATAAATTTAAATACTTAATAAAGATTAAAACTTAATTATAAACCTTAAATAATTACTTTATATAGCTTTTTAAATATTATTTATTATATAATTTATTAACTTTTTAAAGTTATTTTATTATATATTTTTTATATTTATTATATTATTAATCTTATTTAAGGTAGTTTAATTTATATAGATAAGTTTAATTTTATTAATATTTAATATAATTAAATTATCTTTTAAAAATAAAATTATAAATATTATAATAATAATTAAATACTTAATAATATTATTAATATATTTAATTAATAATAAGTATTTAATTTAATTAAATAATGTTTTATTATAAAAAGCTTATAAATAATACTTTTAATTTTAATTTAATTATTTAATTCAATTATTAATTTAAAGGTATAATATTATATAAAATTATTATTTATATTTAATAAAATAAAAAAAAATTATAAAAAAATATTTATAAATATATTATTTTTATTAAAAATAATTTTTTTTAAATATTATATAATTAAAAAATATATTATAAAAACTTTTTTATATATAAATTTTTAATAATATTCTTTAAGTAAAGTATATAAATAATATACTTTATAAAATAATTTATTATTATAAATATTAAGTTATTTATTTATTTATTATAAATTACATTAAGTAATTTATAATAAAGTTTATTATTTTTTTAAATAATTTTATTAATATTAATAATATAATTAATTTACTATAAAGTAAATAATATCTTACTTTACTTATTTAATAAATTATATATATATTAATATATCTTTTTATATTAATATATAAACCTTTTTAATAATAAGTTTTAATAATTTTTCTTAAAATATTAATAATTTTTTAACCTTTAATTATTAAATTATTATAAAATAATATTAAAAGCTTTTTTTTATATTAAAGAAAATAAATACTTACTTTTTATAATAAAGTAATTAATTATTATTAATTATTTAATTATATATATAATTTTTATTAATAATATTATATTTTATTATTTTATTAACTTTAACTTTTTAATTAAGGTATTCTTTTTTAATTTTAAAATAAAGCTTTTATAAATATATTATAATCTATTTATAATATTATAATAATATAATTATAAATTATTTAATAATTTATAATTAAAATCTTTAAAGTTATATATTAATACTAGTTATTTATTTCTTTATAATTAAAATCTTTTAACTTTAAAAATTAATATTAATAATAACTTATTATTTAAATTATATTAAAGTCTTTAAGGTATATAATTATTTAAAAAAACTTTTAATATAGCTATATTAACTTTATAAATATCTTTAAAATTATATTTATTATAATTAATTATTAAAAAGTTTATTTATAAATAAATTTAAATAATTATTATTTAATTACTCTTTTTTTATAATAGATTTTATTAAAAAGTATATTTATAAAATCCTTTTTTTAATAATATTTAATTATAATTTATATAATAATAATCTTTTTAATTAAGTAATTTATATAATTTATAGCTTTTTTAATTTTTAAAATAATTATAACTTAAATAGTTTATAATAATTTATATTAAGTATTTTAAATAAGCTATATAATATCTTTATATAATAAAAGCTTTTATAATAATAAATATTTTAATATTTAATATTATATAATAATACTTTATATTTAATAAATTTTAAAAATAAATAAATAATAAAGTAATAATTATATTTTTATTATTATTTAAATATTATATAAATTATTAAGTATAATATATTAATCTTAATATATAGCTTTAATATATAATTAAAATATTTAAATATAAGTTTTTTTAAAAAACTTATTTTATAGCTTTTTAAATATAGCTAGTTTATTATTATTTAACTTAAAGATATTAAAATATTATTTTTTTATTTATAAATAGTTAATTTTTAATTTTATTATAATTTTTAATAAAGTATAAATAGCCTTTAATAAAGCTTAAAAATATAAAAATCTTTTTTATTATAATAAATCTTTATTATTATATTATTACTTTAATATACTTTTACTTTATATATCTTTTATATAACTTAATTATTAATTTAAAATATAATATAAATATTATATTAAATTTATACTTTTATAAATTTATAATTAATTTTAATTTTTATTTTTTTAATACTTTATTTATATATTATTAATATTTTTAAATTTATTATTATATATTAAAATATTATTTAAATATATAAATAAAAATAGTTTATTTAGTTTATTAATATATTATTAATATAAATTAAAAATATAATTTAAGTATTTATTAATTTAAAAAGTAAGTCTTAATATTTAAAATAATTAAAATAATAATTAAATATTTTTTATTATCTTTTTTTTAAATATATAATTAATAATATATATTTTTAAAATTAAGTATTATATATATTAAAATACTTTAAAGCTAATTTATAATCTTATATATAAATGAAATAAATATATAAGTTTTTAAAGTTACTTAATTAATTTTATAATAATTAATATATAATTATAGCTTTTTTTTAATATAAATAATATTAAAGTATTTATTAAACTATATAATATTTTAATTTAATTTTTTATTAAGGCTATTTAAATATAATTATAAAAAACCTTTTACTTAATCTTTATTAAATAATAAATAAGTTTTTATAATAGCTTTATATTTAATTTTAAGTTTATTAAAGATATTAAGCTTTTTAAAAATATTAACTTTATTATTTTTTTAAAAAAATAATTTTATAAATTTTTAATACTTAAGTAATAACTTTTTATAAATTAACTATTATAAATATATAATTTAATTTAATTTAAACTTAAGTTAAAATACTATTTTACTATATTAATAATAGTAATAATTATTATTATTTTTTTATATTATTTTTAACCTTTTTTATATAATATTATTAATTTAAAAATACTTTTTATTAATTATTTTTAAATTATAATTAAATTTATTATTTAATATTATAAATTATTTAAGATAATTTTATTTATTATTTTTATAATTATAAAAAAATTTAAAAATATTTTAATAATTTTTTTATTATAAACTAGCTTTATAATAATAAATATAATTTTTAAGATTTTTATATTTAAATTTAATAATTTTTTTTTATTTTTTTATTATAAAATAAAATCTTTTTATTTTATAAATTAAAATTAATTTTAAAGTTTAATATAATCTTTATATTTTTTTATTATAACTTAATTATATCTTTATAAATTTTATTATTAATATTTTTTTATAATCTTTATTATTAATTTAATATTATCATTTATAATAATATTAAAGTTTTTATTATAAGCTTTTTTAATTATTAATATTATATTAATTTTTATATTAATAAAAATTACTTAAGGGTTTTATATAACCTTTTATATTATAATAATATTATAAATAATTTATTTTTATAATATTATACTTTATTAATATAAATTATACCTTTTTTTAAATATAACTTTAAAATATTATTTTTAATTCTTTATTAAATCTTTTTCTTTAAATTTTTAATTTATAAAAATTAATAATTTAAAATAATTATTTTTATTTTATTATTACTTTTTTTATTATAAAATAGATTTTATTAAAGCTATATATAAAGAAATTAAAGCTTTATATTATAAAAAAACCTAAAAAAAAATTAAAAAATTAAAAATTAAGTTAATAACTTTATTATTAAAATAAGTATTTATATATAAATTTAATTAAGCTAAAATATTAATAATATATAAAGCTTAACTTATAGTTAAAAAAGACTTTTAAAAAAGCTTAATTATTTAAAGAACCTATATTATAATACTTACTATATATTTATTTTAAGTATTTATAGCCTTAGCTATAAGATTTAACCTAAAGCTTAAATAGTTTAATATTAAAAATATATTTTTAAATATAATAAAAAATAAGTAAGGTATATTAATTATATATAAAATATTATTAAGTTTTAAGCTACTTAATAAGCTTATTAAGCTTAAAAAAGCTCCTTATAAACTTTAAAATTTATTATAATAATAATTTAATAAGTTTATAATAACTTTATACTTATTAAATATAATCTTTAATATAAAAAGCCTGCTTATATTATTTAAAAAATTAAAAGTTATTTTTTTACTTTTTTATGAATAATATATTTATTATATATTATAAATATAATTATACTTTATTTAATAAGTTTATAAATATATTAAAAAAGAAATATAAATATTATAAAAAGGTAATATAAAGTAATTCTTAAAAATTAATATTATTTATAAATATTTTAAATATAAAATATATTTATTATATAAAGTATATATATAAAGAATTACCTAAAAGTTTAATTTAAATAAAGGGAATTAATATTTTATAATTCCTTTTTTTATACTTTTTTTTAAGAAAAATAGCTTTTAGGCTACTATCTTTAAGATTAAAAGCTATTAAGAAAAGGTTAAATTAATTCTTTATATAGTAATCTTAATAAAACTTAATATAGCTTTTATAATAGCTATATTAATAAAATATATTATTAATCTAAGACTTAAGTACTATAAAGTTATTAATTAACTTATTTATTATTTATTTATATAAAAGTATTTAGCTCTTTAATATAAAAAGATTAATAAAATATAGGTTTTAATTACTTTAAGTAATATATTATTTATTAATAATATTAAGATTAAAAGATCTTTATAAAGATATTTTATAATATTATTTTATAAATTAATTATATAAAGTATTATTTATTAAAGTATAGTTAATATATTAATAACTAAGGCTAAACTACTTACTTTATTAATAATAATAAAGGAAATAATAAGTCTATAGTGCTTTTTTAATTAAATATACTTTAACTTAAAGGAAAATTAAAATATTAACTATAATAATTAATAAATAATATATCTTATACTTAAAGATAATAAAAAGATTAATACTTGCCTTTATTATATTAATATATAAAATATATAGCTATATTAAGAGTATTAATATAAAGCTTTTAAGGTCTTATACTTAACTTTATAAAAAATACCCTTTAATAAGTTTATAAAAGCTTTTTTATATTAATAATTTAAATACTTTAAGGCTTTATTAAACTTATAGGTTTTAAAAAATAAAAAAAAAGTAAAGAAGTTATTAAAAAAAGCTTAAAATAATAAAAAAAAGTATAAAAATATTAATTTAAAATACTTTAACCTTTTTAGTTAAAAATTATATAAAAAATTAAAAAAAAAACTTAATAAACTAGTACTTTATTAATTATTATTAATTAATAAAAACTCTTTTAGCCTTATTTATTAAATATATACTTTAATATATATTATTATAGTATTAAAAAGCAAGGCTTGCTTTATTTAACTATTTAATAAATAGTCTTTATTATTTACTTAAATAAAGCTTATTATAAACCTTAAGGCTAAATAACAATACTATATTTTTTACTTAATAATTATTTTTTAAGCTTTTATCTAGTATAAGTAAAGTAATTTACTATAGTATCCCTCTTTTTTATAATACTTTAAAAAACTTAAGCTAAGCTTATTAATTATATTAATCTAAAAGTTTATAATTAAATAAAAAAAAGATTAAATAAAAAAAATTAAATTTATATTAATAAGTATTAATACCTATAGGTAAAGTAATTTTAATATTAATAAAACTAGCCTATAGTAAAGATATATTAAAAAAAGTTACTTTTATTAATAATAATACTTTTTAAGTATTTTATATAGTAAGGATAATAAAGAAAGTATAAAGTAGTTAGTATTATAAAGGCAGGATTATTATTATTATTATTATTATTATTATTATTATTATTATTATCTTTATTATTATTACTATCTTTATTACTATCTTTATTACTATATTTATTACTATCTTTATTATTATTATTATTATTATTATTACTATTTATTATATTATTATTATTATTATTCTTATAGTCTTTATTATTTTTATTATCTTTATTATCTTTATTATTATTTTTATTATTTTTATTTTTATTATTATCTTTAATATTATTATTATTATTATTATTATTTTTATTATTTTTATTATTATTATTATTATTATTAAAAAAAGTATTTATAAATATAAAAATAAAAGCAAGAGTAAAAGCAGGAATAAAAGCAAGAGTAAAAAGGGCTAAAGGGATTATAATAACTAGTGTAATAATTATTAAAATAATTAAAGCTAGGGCTAAGGTAATTAAAATAAGAATAAGTATTAAAAGCACTATAAAAACAATAATAACTACTAAGGCTAATATAATAAAAATAAGTGCTAAAGGTATAACTAAAATAAAGGCTATAAAGGCTAAAAAAGGAGAGGGAGCTATAATTAATATAAAAGAAAGTAAAGCATTATATTATATATAGTATTAATTATAAATAATATTAAAAATAGCTTTTTAAGTATTTTAAAAAGTAAATAAGCTTATAAATACTAAATAAAAAGTATTAAATTAAATAAAGCTATTTAAAAAGATTCTTTACTCTTTAAGCTTAAGTTTAAGCTATTTTTATTATTATTATTATTAATAATAATAATAATTAAGATTATAAAATTAAAAAAAGCTATAAAAAAGTAAAAAAAACTCTTTTATATAGCCTTAAGTATTTTACTTTATTATTAAAGCTTTAAACCTATTAATCTTTATTTTTATTATTATTAATTATTAAATAAGGTATAAAGTTACTTTATAATTAATTCTTTATTTAAAAAAAGGCCCTTGCTTTAAATTAATAAAAAAAGCAATATAAGCTAATTTATTAATATAAAAAAGCTTAAAAAGGATATAAAAAAGAAAGATAAAATATTAAAGAATTTAAAAAATAATATATTTTACTATATATAAATAGTATTATTATATAAAGGGTATATAGAAAATAATGCTTATTATATATTAAAAGAGTATATCTTTTATATAATATATACTTAAGGCACTAGGCTTTATTAAGATAAAGCTTAATTACTAAAATAAAAAGGACTCTTTTATAATTATTTATAGGCTTTATAGTACTTATTTTCTTTATTTTATTTAAGGCTTTTTTAAACTTATCTTTTTAAGCTCTTTTTAATTAATCTACTTTTTTTTATAAAGCTTAAATATATAATAAATTATTATATATTTATATATTAAAATTATAATTTATAAAATAATAAAATAAAAATTTATAATAATTAAATAAATATAAATATAATTTATAATTAAATTTTTTATTAATATAATTATATTATAATAATAAATAAATAAAAGTATATTATATTTTTAATAAAAATATAAAAATATTTTAATTAAAAGTATTTTATTTTTTTTAAATAAGGTATTATTTAAAGTATTTATAAAGGTTTTTTAAAAAATATAAATAAATTATTTATTATAATAAAAGCTTTTACTTAATAATTAATTAATAAATAATATTAAATTAATATATAAAAATAAATAATTATCTTTATTATAAATAATAAATAATAATTTAAGGTTTTATATTATTATTTATTAATTTATATTATTTTAATATTTAATATTAAAATTCTTATAAAAGATTTTATTTTATTAATCATTTAATTATTTAATAATATTTTTATAATAATAAATAATCTATATATTTTAAATTAAATATTTTTATTTTAATTAATGGTAAATAAAATAATTATTTATATATTATAATAATATATATTTTTAATATTTTAAATAAATTATTTTTATAATGCTTTTATTTATTAATTATTATATATTTATAACTTAAAATACTTTATAATTTATTATATTATTATTAAAGATAAATATTAATAAATAAAGTAAAAAAGTATAAAATATATAAAATAATATATAAATATTAACTTTTATAATATAATTATTAAGTAATTATTAAATATAAAGTTAATATAATATTTATATTAATCTTTAATATTTTTATATTATTAATTAATTTTATATAAATATAAATCTTTTTTATTTTAAAGTTAAACCCTTAATTATTATTATTTTATTATAATATAGGTTTTATATAATTATATTATTATAATCTTAATTCTTTTTAATAATAATAAAATTAATATTTTTAATAATTTTATAAATATTATTAATAATAAAAATATAAAACTTAAAAAAACTATATAAATTAAATATTATTAATAATAAAATAATAAAACTTAAAAACTATATAAATTAAATATTATTATAATAATTATAATATTTAAAATAAATAATAATTTTTTTTAAAAAAAATTAAAAAAAAATTAAGTTTAATCTTACTTAAATATAAATAATAAAATATTTATTTAATTTTTAATTTTTAAAATTAATAATATAATAAATATATTTATAAATTATAACTTAAAAATATAAATAAAAATATTTATTTAAAATAATATTAAGTAAATTAAATTAATTAAAAATACTTAAAAATAAATTAGTATTAAAATAATTAAAATAAAATAAAAAAATTTAAGTATTATAAATGTTTATATTTTTAAAATCTTTTTAATATTTTTTTATTTTTTATAATTTTTTAAAAGGTTTTTTATTTTTATAAAATAATATTTATACTTTTTTTATTAATTTATAATTAATACTTTTTTTAAGTATAAAATTAAGTATAAAATAATTTTATAATTTATTTATTAATAAATAAAAATAAAAATAAAAGGTTATTAATTTAACCCTTTAATAATAAAGTAATATATTTAAAGCTTTAAAAAAGTATTTATTATTATTATTATTTTAATTTAATATTCTTTAATAATAATAATAATATTATTATTATTAATAATAATATTAATAATAATAATAATAATAATAATAATAATAATAATAATAATAATATTAATTATTATTATTATTATTAAAAATTAAAATTTATTTTTAATAAAAAATAAAGGTAAAATAAAATTATTAAATATATAAATAATTTAAATAATTAAATAATTATATATAAATAATAATTTAAATAAGCTATAGCTTATTATAAAAGATAATATATAATTATATATAACTCTTAATATTATATAATTCTTAATATTATTTTTTAAATTTAATTACTTTATTAAATATAAATAAACTAATTAATAAATTTTAATTAAAAAATATTTTTATAGCTTTTTTTAATCTTTATTATATATTATTTTAATAATAATTTTATAAATTTTATATATATAATTTTTAATATAAGCTTTATAAAATAATTAATTATTATCTTAATTATAAAAATTAAAGGAATTTTAAATATATTTATTTTTAATATATTAATTATTTATTTATAATAAATATTTATATATAAAGTCTTTATTATAATATTAATATAAAAAGCTTTAATTATTATAATATAATTATTATTAAAAATAATTATTATTTAATTCTTATTTCTTAATGCTTTTAATATATTATAAATTTAAATTCTTAATAATCTTAATAATATAAAGTTTATATATTTTATATTAAGTAAAACTATTTATAAAAATAAAAATTATTATTTATATTAATTTTATTATATATTATATATTATTATATATTTATATTAAAATATAATTTAATATATTAATATTTATATTATTTTTTAAAGTTATAAAATAAATTATTATAAAAACTTTTATAATTACTTAATTTACTTAATTCTTTTTAATATTTTATAATAAAATATAAGTTTTTATTATATTAAAGCTATATTAATATATAAATATAATAATACTTATATAATATATTATATTAATTATAAATTTATATTATAATTAAGTATAGTTAAATAGTTAATATAGCTTTAAGCTTTACTTAAGTTTATTAATATAAAGTAAAGGTATTAATTAATTAAAAAAATAAAAAAGCTTTAAATAATTAATTAAATAAATTAATTAAGGATTTATTTAATATATATTTTTTTATAATTTAATAATATAATTAAGTAATGCTTAATTAAGTAATAAAGGCTATTATATTAATTATTACTTAGCTATTTTTTAAAACTAGTTTTTTATAATAATAAGGTAAATATATATATATAAATTATATTTATATAAATAATAATTTTTATTTATATAAATAGTTTAATTTTTTATATTTATTAACTTTATATTTAATTTTTACTTAATTAATATATTAAGAATAAATAATATATAGATTATTATTAAAATTATATTAATTAAGTTATTAATAAATAAAATATTTATATAAATTTATTTATTTAGATTTTAAGAATTATAAATTTTTTAATTTAATAACTTACTATATTATATTTATATAAATTATTATTATAATTATATTAATTAATTTATTAATAAATAAAGTATTTATATTAATTTATAAATTTATATATTAATAATTATAGATTATATAATTAAATAATTAATTTTATTATAATTTATAAATATTTAAAAAAAAATTATAATTAATAATTAATTTTAAAGTTATTTATTTTTTTAAAAAATTTATAAATATAATTTAGCCTTTATATTATATATTATTAAATTAAGCTTTATAAAAATTTAACCTTTACTTAAAGTATTATTAAATAAAGCTTTATAAAGACTTAAAGATTACTTAAGGTATACTTAACTTAAGGGTATTTAATATTATATTAAGATTTATATATTATATAATAATATATATAACCTTTTATAATAAGCTATAGCTTATTTTTAATTTATTTATAAAAATTATTTAATTATTTAATTTATTAATAGTTTTTAGGATTTTTTTATAATTATATTTTTATTAATAAAAAATAAAATCTATAATTATAAATCTAACCCTTAAGGTATATAAAGGTATATAAATTCTTTTTTAATTAATATAAAAAAGCTAAATATATAATTAAAGATTTTAAATTATATAATATCTACTGCTTTTTAATTAAGGCTAATTATAAAGATTACTTAAGCCTTTAAGGTATTAAAGTATTATAAAATATATACTTTTATTTTTTAATTAAATACTTTAATAAATATTATTTTAATCTTTTTTTAAAAAAGTATTAATATTAAGTAACTTTATTATTTTATTAATTTTTTAAATATAATAAAAATAAATAAAAGTTTTATTTATTAATATAATTATTAAAGTTAATATTATTACCTTTTTTATTTATATTTTTAATATATATTTAGCCTTTAACTTATTAAATATTAATTTAAAACTATTTATTAATATAAACCTACCTTAACTTAACTTTTTTAAATTTAAATTTATAAAACTTATTAAATAATAAAAACTTTTATAATTTTTTAAATTAATATTTATAAAACTTAAAGATATTATAATATTATTTTTAACCTTACTTAAAAATATAAATATAATATAATATTTATTTAAAAACTTTAATCTAAATAATAAATAAGATATATTTAATAAAAATATACTTTAATTATTTTAATTTAAGCTTTATTAATAATTAAATATTATAGCTAAATATTATTATATATAAAGATATTATATTAAGTATTTATTTTAATATAATATATATTTATTTAAATTAAGCTTTATAGCTTTTTTATAATATAATATTAATCTTAATTACTTTATATTAATCTATAATAAAGAAAGTTAAGATTTAATTTAAAATAATAATAATTAAATATTTTTAAAATTAAATTTAAAGCTATAAATATTAATATTAATATTTATTTTTAATATTTTTAATATTATTTAATAGCCTTATTATTAATTAATATTAAAGTACTTACTTTTTTTATTATTATTACCTAAGCTTAATTTATTTTATTTAATATTAAAAATTAAAAAAAATAAGATTTTATTAAGATTTAAATTTGCTTTTTTATTATAATAAAATATAATATTATTAAATATAGTTTATTATTTAATAAAGTTATAACGCCTATACACATTTTGGCTGTAGGTTTAAGGATAGATAAGGGTATATTTTTTTTAATAAAATATAAATAAAAAATATATAAAAATCTATTAATAAATAAAACCTATTAAACTTCTTTCCTTTTTTTAATAACTATTTTATAAAATTAATTATAAATTAATCTTTAAAAAATAAAAAGTAGGCTATAAGTAGGCCAAAAGTCTTAGCTAATAAAAAGTCTAATCTAGTTAGCATTAAAAAGTCTTAGTTAATAAAAAGTCTAATCTGGTTAATATTAAAAAGTCTTAGTTAATAAAAAGTTTAATTTAATTAGCACTTATTAAAACCTACTTAAGTTTTTAAACCTATATAAACTAACTTAATATTTTTATTAATAAATATAAAAATATTCTTACTATATAATACTTATTTTTAAATACTATCTCTTTCTTTATACTATTTAAAAATATTTTTTATATAATACTAATTTTTAAATACTACCTTTTTACTTATCCTCTTTAAAAATATTAATTCTTATATAATACTAATTTTTAAATACTACCTATTTACCTATGCCTTTTAAAAATATTAATTTTTATATAATACTTATTTTTAAATACTACCTCTTCCTTTATACTCTTTAAAAATATTAATTCTTATACAATACTTATTTTTAAATACTACCTCTTTTTTTATACTCTTTAAAAATATTAATTATTATATAATACTTATTTTTAAATACTACCTCTTTCTTTATACTTTTTAAAAATATTAATTACTATATAATACTTATTTTTAAATACTACCTCTTTTTTTATACCCTTTAGAATATTTATTCCTACCTAAGACTTATTTTTAAAACTATTTTTTTATTTATACTTTTAAAAAGTATTTATTATTATATAATACTTATTTTTAAATACTATACTTTTTTATATATTCCTTTAAAAAATATTTATTATTATATAATACTTATTTATAAATATAACCTACTATAGCTTCTTAATATTACCTACTTATTATATTACCCTTAAAGAACTATTACTACCTTTTTTTCTATATAATAAATATAGCTATATAGTATATTATTTATAATCCCTTAATACTATTATATTATTTAATTTATTTATAAAAAATTATTATTATTTTTTTTTTAAATAAATACTTATATTTAAATAATATACTGCTTATAATTCCTTAATAATATTATACTTTTTAATTTATTTATAAAGAATTATTATTACTTTTTTTTAAATTAATACTTATATTTAAATACTATATTATTAATAATTCTTTAATATTATTATACTTATTAATTTACTTATAAAAAACTACTACTACTTTAGTATATAGTAATTATTAATACTATATTGCCTATAGTTCTTTAATATTAATATACTTATTTTACTTCTTAAGAACTACTACTATATTTTACCTTAAATAATTATTTCTAGATACTATATTACTTCTAGCTCTTAAAAAATAGCTATTAAGATTAGCAGGTTGCTAGCTATTCCTTTATATTGTATATAAACTAATACCCCCTTTATATAACTTGCCCTTAGTTATTAAGGAATAGCTATTAAGATTAATAGGTTGCTTGCTATTCCTTTATACTATATATAGATTAACAACCCCTTTATATAACTTACCTTTAGTTATTAAAGAATAGTTATTAAGATCAGTAGGTTGCTAGCTATTCTTTTATACTATATATAAACTAACACCCCCCTTTATATAACTTGCCTTTAGTTATTAAAGAATAGCTATTAAGACCACTAAGTTACCTACTATTCCTCTATACTATGTATAGACTAATACCCCTCTTTATATAACTTACCCTTAGCTATTAAGGAATAGCTATTAAGACCATTAGGTTTTCTATTATTACTCATGCTATGCAGAAATAAACACTCTACTATATAAAGCCTATATACATTTTGGCTGTAGGTTTAGGGATGGACAAGGGTATATTTTTTTTAATAAAATATAAATAAAAAATATATAAAAATCCATTAATAAATAAAACCTACTAAACTTCTTTCCTTTTTTTAATAGCTATTTTATAGAATTAATTATAAATTAATCTTTAAAAAATAAAAAGTAGGCTATAAGTAGGCTAAAAGTCTTGGCTAATAAAAATTTAAATCTGGTTAATGTAGAAAAGTCTTGGCTAATAAAAATTTAAATCTGGTTAGTGCTTATAGTAGGCTATAAATAGGCTAAAAGTCTTGGCTAATAAAAATTTAAATCTGGTTAGCACTTATTTAAACCTATTTAGGTTTTTAAACCTATATAATTTAAATAATTATTTTTACTAATAAATATAAAAATATTCTTACTATATAATATTTATTTTTAGATACTACCTCTTCCTTTATGCCCTCTAGGAATATTTATTATTATGCAATACTTGTTTTTAAATACTACCTTTTCTTTTATACCCTTTAAAAATATTTATTATTATATAATACTTATTTCTAGATACTACCTCTTCCTTTATGCCTTTTAAGAATATTTATTACTATATAATACTTATTTTTAGATATTATCTCTTCTTTATGCCCTTTAGAAATATTTATTATAATATAACTCTTATTTCTAAATACTATCTTTTATTTATGCCCTTTAGAAATATTTATTATTATGCAATACTTATTTTTAAATACTACCTTTCTTTTATACTTTTTAAAAATATTTATTACTATATAATACTTATTTTTAAATACTACCTTTTTTTTATACTCTTTAGAAATATTTATTACTATATAATACTTGTTTTTAAATACCACCCTTCCTTTATACTTTTTAAAAATAGTTATTACTATACAATACTTATTTCTAAATACTACCCTTCTTTTATACTCTTTAGAAATAGTTATTACTATATAATACTTATTTTTAAATACTACCCTTTTTTTATACTCTTTAAAAATATTTATTACTATATAATACTTGTTTTTAAATACTACCTTTTTTTTTATATTTTTTTAAATATTTATTCTTAGCTAAGACTTGTTTTTAGAACTACCTTTTTATTTATGCCCTTAAGTAATATTTATTACTATATAATACTTATTTTTAAATACTATACCCCTTTATATATTCCTTTAAGAAATATTTATTACTATATAATACTTATTTCTAAATATAACCTACTATAGCTTCTTAATATTACTTACTTATTATATTACCCTTAAAGAATTATTACTACCCTTTTTCTTATATTATAAATATAGCTATATAGTATACTGCTTATAATCCTTTAATATTATTATACTTTTTAATTTATTTATAAAGAACTGCCACTACTTTTTTAAATTAATACTTATATCTAGATAGCATACTGCTTATAATTCCTTAATAATATTATACTTTTTAATTTATTTATAAAGAATTACTACTACTTTTTTTTAAAATTAATACTTATATTTAAATACTATATTACTAATAGTTCTTTAATATTATTATACTTATTAATTTATTTATAAAGAATTACTATTACTTTAGTATATAGTAATTATTAATGCTATATTACTTATAATTCCTTAATATTAATATATTTATTTTACTTTTTAAAAACTACTGCTATATTTTACCTTAAATAATTATTTTTAAATGCTATATTGCTTTTAGTTATTAAAGAATAGCTATTAAGATTATTAAGTTGCCTGCTATTCTTTTATACTATATATAAACTAACACCCCCCTTTATATAACTTACCTTTAGTTATTAAGGAATAGCTATTAAGATTATTAAGTTGCCTACTATTCCTTTATGCTATATATAGATTAATACCCCTCTTTATATAACTTGCCCTTAGTTATTAAAGAATAGCTATTAAGATTATTAAGTTGCCTGCTGTTCCTTTATACTGTATATAGATTAATACCCCTTTTTATATAACTCGCCCTTGGTTATTAAGGAATAGCTAGTAAGATTACTAGGTTTTTTATTATTACTTATGCTATATAGAAATAAATACTTTACTATATAACTTGCTCTTTATTATTAAGGAACCTTAAGACTACTAGGTTTTTTATTACTACTTTATACTATATAAAAATTAATACTCCCTTTATATAACTTACCTTTATTTCTTAAGCTATAATTATTAATATTATTAGGTTTTTTATTATTACTTTATATTATATAAAAATTAATACTTTTTTTATATAACTTGCCTTTATTATTAAAGAAGATAGAAGTTTTTTATTATTAATCTATACTATATTAAAATTAATACTCTTTTTATATATAACTTACTTTTAGTTTTTAAAGAATAATAATTAAGATTATTAAGTTTTTTATTATTACTTTATACTATATATAAACTAATATTCCCTTTATATATAACTTACTCTTGGCTTTTAAGAATAATAGCTAAGATTATTAAGTTTTCTTAAGGGTTACTTTATACTATATATAAAATAATATTTATTTTTAAAGACTATATTACTATAAAATATTAAGAATAATTATTAAGATTAATAATAAATTATTTATTATTTTATATATATAATAATAAATTATCTTTATTACTACTTTTTAATATTAAATAAATACTTGTTAATATTAAGAAAACTACTACTTTTTTTAGATTGCTTTTTATTAAATACTTTCTATAGGATTATATAGCTTGCCTTTTCTTTTATATTTAGTTTATTTCCTTAAAGACCTGTTCTTGCTACTCTTATTACTGCCACTCCTATTGCTGCCACTCTTATTACTACTACTTTTATTACTGCCACTTTTATTACTACTACTTTTATTACTATCTTTATCTTTATTTACTTAATCTTTATTAAAATTTATAAAGTTTTATATTTTTATTACCTTATTATTAAGTAAAAAAAAAGCTATTTTATTAATTATTATTATTATAACTTTTATGCCAGGCTTTTAGTATTTTATAAGGTTAATAATATTATTAATATTTATAGTATTAGCCTGTATTATATTTAAAAGTATAAATTAACCAAGTTCTATATAAAATAAACCCTTTAACCTTAATTTATTTAAATTTATTAAGTCTTAAGTAATCTTTATATAAAGGTAGTAAGAGTAGTCTTGTCTTAACTATTACTAAATAATCTTAAAGCTATAAATATTTCTAGCCTCTCCTTTAATTATTTTATTAATATTCCTTTTGCTTATTAATATTATTATATACTTTTTTAAGCTTTAAGCTTTAATTATATTATTATAACTTTTCTTTAATAATATATACTTTTATTTAATATAATAAGGTTGGCTAATATACTATAGGCAACCTATACCCTGCAACTTAATATATAGGCTGGGTAGTACTTTAAGGATAAGGCCTTTATAGCATGCTTTATAAAAGTTAATGCTAAATATAAAGAGCTAGAGAGATATTATTAAGCAGGTATAAAAGGTTAATAGGTTATTGAATTTATTAATAGCTATATTATAGTCTATCTAGCTTGTCTAGCTTATTAAGTATAATATTAAGATATTATAAATAATAATTTAAGTATTTAAGATCTTATTTAAAGTTAATAATTAATAAGGTTTAAATTAGCAAAAGAGTTATATAAGAATAAGAAGGTAGAACTTACTGCAATATTAATAGATAGTTATAATAGATTAAGAGGCGCTTGCTAGCCTTAAAGGCTGCAATAGCTTTTATAATTATATAATAATACTTAAGCAAGTTTTATGCAATATATTAGACTTATAAAGGGTAATTTATTAAAAAAGCAATCTTCTATAATAGCCTAGTATTATAATATACTTATTAAAGGCTATTAGTTATATTTATAGCTAAGACTTTATTAACCTTTATAGCACTACCTATAACTATATTTAAAGGAGGTTAGTTTTTATTATTAATATTTATACTGCTTATTAAAATATCTTAAGATAAAGAGGGGATAAGAGTAGCTTAAGATAATTATATAGACCTTAACTATAAGTTTATAAAGGTCTGCAAGCTAAGGCTAAACTTGGTTATGCTTAATATTATACTGCTTTATATAGTATTAAGATACTTAATTAGCTAGATTAAAGGTAATGTTAAAGTAATATTATTAATATTTATAAATATTATTACCAACTGCTTATATATAGTGCTATTAATTTATATACCTAGCCCTTTAATAAATATATAATCTTTAAGGAGTTTTAGTAAACTTAAGTTACCTTACTTTAAGATATAGTAGTTAAAAGAGTTAATATAGCTAACTAGCTAGGTATATATATTACTTATTAATATAAGTTTAATAATTTTAATTATAAATAGTGTAATACCCTTGCTTATATAAGTATAAGTGTTGTTAAGTATTTTTATTAATATTAATATACCTTGCTTTATAGTTAGTATTTAAAGGATTAGGTAAATAGTAATATATACTACCTTGCTGCTTTATTTTTTAAATTTATTAAACTTTATAAATAGTTATAAGTTAAGGATATATATTAATATAAGCTATAGGCTAGTTTTATAGATATTCTCTTTAGTAATAATATTAATATTATTAAGTATAGGGTAGTAATGTCTAGACTAAAGGTATATAAGGGTAATGCTGTTAATATAATTATTAACTATCTTTACTGCCTGCTAAACCTTCTTGCTATAAAAATCTTTTATAAGAATTTAATCCTTTAATTTATACCTAAAGAGCTAGGTATTATACTATATAAAAGGTAGGTAGCTATTTATATCCTTTAAGTTATTAAATATTAATGTAGTAGAAATAAAAAGGGTCTTTTTTTAAATAAGTATTTAGATAAGTTTATTAATATATAATATAATAGATTTAATAAATTAATACTTATTAGTGATAACTATATTCTACTTGTTATTTTTAAGTAATTTTTTAATTAGTTTAATAAGGCTTACTGCTTTTTTACTAAAGGCTATAGTGCTATTTATATTAATTAGGCTTTTATTATTATCCTAGATCTTGTTTAGCTATACTTTATTTAGCCTTACTTAAGTATTTATTTTATATATTTATAATATAGCTATCTAGTAGGCAGTTAAGATTAATACTTTAGCAATCTACCTTTATTATTAGCTATATATAAATATAAAGGGGTATAGTAATAAAAGCTTAAGGGGCAAACTACTTATATTTAGGTCTTACTGCTTTATATTAAGCCTGTTTATTAACTCCTAAAGGTCCTTAAGTATATTAAGTATCTTAGCCTTTTTATTAATATTAAAGTAGTTATTCTTGCTTTAATAAAAGATATAGATATTAATATTATTAGCTTAAAGGGTAGTAATTTTATTAAATGCCTGGTTAATGGTTATTAATAAAATAAATATAATACTTAAGAGGAAATTATTAATCTTAGCTTTTTTATTTTATTAGATAGTAAATAATAATAATAAGATAATAATAAATATTTTACTTATACTATACTTATTTATAAAGAGAGCTATTTATAAAGGGCTTAATAAAAGGTCTAAGAGGTAATTAATATTTATATTTAGTATAAGCTTTAGTTATAGTAAATAAAGGAGATATTAAAATAAAAAGGAAACTTATTAATAACTTAAGGTGGCTTGGCTATGGTCTTAAGGTTGTTATTATTAACTTATAGTATTTAAATATTAATCCTTTTAGCTTTATAAATAGCTATAAGGTCTTGGTTTTATAGGAGGATAGTGCTTAATAAGTCTTTAAAATTGTTAAGCTTTTAAAGAGTATTAATATTAGTATTATTTACCTCTTTTTTTATATTTTTAAATATAGTAAGTTAATCTTTAAACCTAATTTTATATATATTATTATTAAAGACCCTTAGATCTATATTAAGATTAATATTTATATTAGTTTTTATAGGCCTGGCTACCTTAGTGTATAGCTTAAGTAAGTTATAGAGTTTATTAAGCTTTTTTAGTATTAATAAGGGTGTATGCAGGGTATTAATTATTATACTTTTCTTAAAGGCTATATTTAAATTAATGCTAGGTATAAAGGAGTAGAGGATATTTAAGGTAGTATTGCCTAGAAGGCTAGGCAGGGAGTAGTTAGTATTTATAAAGGCATGCTCTTACTAAGCAGGGGTTAGTATTTTAAAGGAGTAGATAGTACTAAGGGCTGTAGTTAACTAGCTATAGCTTGCTAGCTATAAAAGGGGGTCCCTTTTATAACTAGTAATAAATATCTTTAATTAAAAGATAGTGGCCTCTTGCTTTTACTAGGTAGTAGCGCTAGTCTTAAGGGCTGCATTATTATTACTGCTAACTCTACTACTAGTTACTATACCTTACTTATTATTAATAATATAGCCTTAAAGGACTATTATTTTACTATAGTAAGACTTTATTAAAGAGGGAGCTTTAATATTAATATAATAATGCTTAAAGAGGTTAATAGCTATAAAGGCCTTTACCTAGTCTTTATAATACTTTCTTTAAATATACTTAACTAAGGCATTAACTTTAAGAGGAACTACCTAATAGAAGATCTTAAGACAGGCCTTTATAAGCTAGTAAGCTATTATTATTATTAATTAGGTTATATTAATATTATTAATGGTAATAAAGCGCTTGTTTATTACTAAGGGTTTAAGGGTTTGGTTAATGTTAATAAGGATTGTCTACTAGCTATTATTTAAGGCAGTCTTTAGCTAGTTAAGGCTAGGGTTTATTATTAACAAGCATTCCTAAACTTTAATTAAAGTAAGTAAAGTATACTTAAACTTTTTTTATTTTTATACTTTATACTTTAGCATATAGTAATAAAGTATAATAATAAGTATAAAGTAAATATAAGTAACTTAATACCTTTTATTAATAAATATTAATAACTATAAGGGAATAAGTTATTTAATAAGGTTAAGAGGGAGGGCTTATTATCTATATTAAAAAAAAGCTAGAGCTAGCCTGTATTCTTAAGGCTAAGGTAATTAGTAAAAGATTCCTAGTTATTAATAATCTTAAAGTACCTAAGGATCCTGGTATATAGCAATAAGGCCTTAATATCCTTATAGTAAGTATTTATAAAGGCCCTCCTAGTAATATTATTAAGCTATAATAATATAATATATATAAAGGGCTTGATGTTTTTAGCATTAGGGGGGAGATGTAAGGAAGGTATAGGGTAGCTAGTAGCCTACTTAGCAAGGGTTAAGGCTAACTAGCGCCTAGTATTAAGGGGATCTACAAACCTTAAACCATTATTAATAAAGGTATTACTATTATTGCTATTATTGCTGCTATTATTACTGCTATTATTATTATTATTATTATTATTATTTTACTATTATATTTAATTATCTTTTTTATATAATTTATAAAGAGGGGGGTTATTATTACTGCTATTATTATTATTGCCTGTATTATTATTATTATTATTATTGCTGCTATTATTGCTAGAGTTGCTATTATTATTATTGCTGCTATTATTATTACTGTTAATATTATTACTGCTAGTATTATTAAAGCTACTAGGGTTATTAGTGCTGTTATTATTACTACTACTATTGCTACTACTATTGCTAAAGTTACTATTCTTATAGCTATTACTAAAGTTATTATTAAAGTTATTACTACTATAGTTATTATTATTAAAGTTATTACTGCTGTTATTATTATTAAAGTTATTATTACTATTATTATTGTTAAAGCTATTGTTAAAGTTATTGCTAAAGTTATTATAAAAACTGTTATTACTGCCGCTGCTGTTATTGCTAGGGTTGTTATTATTATTGCTATTACTATTACTAAGGTTACTGCTACTAGAGTTATTACTAAAGTTATTGCTGCTAGGACTATTGTTAAAGTTATTACTACTAAGGTGGTTGCTAAAGTTATTATTGCTAAGGTAGTTACTAAAGTTATTAACGCTAGGGTGGTTGTTAAAGTTATTATTACTAAGGTAGTTATTAAAGTAGTTGCTGCTAAGGTAGTTATTAAAGTTATTATTGCTAAGGTAGTTGTTAAAGTTATTATTGCTAAGGTAGTTGCTAAAGTTATTATTAAAGTTATTATTAAAGTTATTATTAAAGTTATTATTAAAGTTAGTGCTAGGGTTAGTGCTAGAGTTGGTGCTAGAGTTGCTGCTGCTAGTATTATTATTGTTAAGGTTATTGCTAGAGTTGGCGCTAGAGTTATTATTGCTAGAGCTATTATTAAAGTTATTACTAAAGTTGTTATTAAAGCTATTGCTAAAGTTATTACTATTAAAGTTACTGCTAGAGTTATTGCTAGAGTTGTTACTACTAGTGTTATTATTATTAAAGCTATTACTAGAGTTATTATTAAAGTTATTGCTAAAGTTAGTGCTAGAGTTAGTGCTAGAGTTAGTGCTAGAGTTATTGCTAGGGTTATTGTTAAAGTTAGTGCTAAAGTTATTATTAAAGTTAGTGCTAGAGTTGTTTCTAGTGTTATTATTAAAGTTAGTATTAAAGTTATTACTAGGGTTATTGTTAAAGTTATTGCTAGAGTTGCTGCTAGAGTTATTGCTAGAGTTATTATTGCTAGAGTTATTGCTAGAGTTATTGCTAGAGTTGTTACTAGAGTTATTACTGCTAGAGTTACTGCTAGAGTTATTACTAGAGTTATTGCTAGAGTTATTACTAGAGTTATTACTAAAGTTATTACTGCTAGAGTTATTATTAAAGTTATTACTAAAGTTATTACTAAAGCTATTATTATTACTAAAGTTGCTCTCCCTATTATTATTATTATTACTACTATTACTATTATTATTATTAATATTATTACTACTGTTATTATTATTATTATTACTACTACTATTATTATTATTACTATTATTATTATTATTATTATTATTAATATTATTATAGGTGTACTTAAGTATAGATATAATAGATTATTATTTTATAATACTTAATAAAATTAAAGTTAATTATATGTATTATACTTATTGTTTATATTTGGTTATTCTTTACTATCTTTTTTTAGCTAGCCTTATATAGTGCTTTAGATTTAGCCTATATATAATTCTTACTTTACTTTATCTCTTATACTTTAGTTTTATTATTATATTATCTTTATCTTTATCTTTTTTATTATTTACCTTTATTACTTTTATTACTATCTTTTTTATCTTTATAATCTTAATAAAAATTATTTACTACTTTTATTTATAATATAATTATAAAATATTATTAATCTTATATTTATTAAGCACCCTTTTTAATTATAAAATAATAAAGGCATTTACCTAAATAATATTTTACCTATATTATAGACTTATTAAGGTGTATAGTTAAGACTATAGTATTAAAGAGTAGTAAGCTAAATATAAAAATATTATAGTATATTTTATTAAGGTATTAAAAAAGAATAAACTAAATATAAAGGAATTATAATATATTTTATAAAGGTATTTTAAGTAGTATTAATATTTAGTAATTATCTCTTTATACTTAAATATAAATATAGTACTATTGCAGCAAGGGCTTATTTTTTAACTATCTACTCTTCCTTTATCTTTTTTTATTATTATATACTTATGCTATCTAGCGCTTATAGCTATTTAATAATTACGCCTTTAATAAATATTTATAAAATAAGTATTAATATTTAATTATTTAGTCTTTTATTTATAATAAATAAAAAATAAATTACTTAATTTTATAATAAAAAACTTATTTAGTTATATATAATATTAATATTTAGTAAAGGTAAAGCAAGAGTTAAGTATAAATAACCTTTACTATTACCTTTTTTTAATTTAATTACTTTTTTTATTTAAGTTATTTATTAATTTAATATTTACTTTATCCTATAGCTTATACCTTTATATTTAAGTACTATCTTAATATAACTTCCTCTCTTTATCCCTTTATACTTTAGTTATTATTGCCTTTATTTAATCCCTTTATTGCTTTTATAGTATTACCTTTTATAGTATTAACCTTTATATTCCCTTAGCCTGCATCTAGCTGCCCTACAACCCTACTTTTATACTACCCTTTAGCTTTAGTCCCTTACTTTTAAAAAAGGCTATTAACTTATTTATTATTTTTACTATAATAAGCATTCTTACCTTTTATATAGCAATAATCTTTTTAATATTTTGCTTTTTAATAAGATTTAACTTACTAGGATTTTTAAAAAAGAAGTTTATTAAGGCTAAGTAAAATAAGCCCTTCTTTTTAAGCTTAGTAAAGTTTATCTTATTTTATATTATATATACCTTTAAGTACTATAAATACCCTTATCTTAGCTAGTGCTTTATAATCTTAAATATATAAATAATTCTTGCCTTTTTTTAAATATTAAGGTATATATTCTCTTTAACTATTAATATTATAGTATACTTTTTTATATTATAATCCTTAATATATATATTAAATATATAGTATATATAAATAATCTTTTACTAGATATTATATTTTTAACTAATGCGCTAGAGCTGGCCCTATGCCTGCAGTATAATAGCAAGATTTATAAATAGCTTTAGAATAAGCCCTCTATAGCAAGCCTTATAAAAGTTAACTTTAAAGGCACTTAGTTATAAAGAAGTTACTAGATAAGTATATAGTGATGCAGGGTTATTAAAGGCTTTTATAGCCTTATCTTACTTAGCCTAGCTATAGTATAATATATAATAAAGGGTTAGGATATTAATGCTAATTAACTATATATTAATAATCTTAATTATTAATTAATAAGCTATTTAAAATTATAGTAAGGGGAGGGGTAATAAGGCTATTGTATAGGCCTGTAGGAACCTTTATTATTTTTTTTAAAAGCTGGCTATTATTCTTAAAGGCTTTATGTATCTTCCTTTAGTTCTATAGAATCACTGCCTTGCATAGGCCTTTAAGAATGGCCAGCACTTTTTAAAAATAGCTATAGTTCCTTAAGGGCTAAGGCATCTTCTTTATAATTCTAGAAAATCAAGACTTTATATAGACCTCTTAAAACAGCTATTAAGTTTAAAAAGTTAGCAGTAGTTCTTTAAGGCTTTAGGCATAACCTAGTATTTATAAAAAAAATAAAGGCCTTAGCCCTGCCTTTTAAAATACTTATTTTATTAAGATAATTATTTAATAGCTGTTCTTAAAGACTGGCTATTTTATTAAAGGACTTTTAAAAAAAAAAAAAGGGGGGCAAACTTATTAAGATATTAATAGGTTGTTAGTGTAGATAAGCAGCTACTTACCCTTCTCTTTAGTATTAAGTGCCTTAAGTAATATAAACTTATATTTAAGCAAGTCTTAGGCATTAAAGCAGATTTAATTAGTATAGTTAGCTAAAAAACCTATATACTTTAACTCTTTAGTATTATAAAAGGATTACTAAAGCCCTTTTATATTATTAAAGGTAGCAATCTAGTTAACCTCTTAAGTATTAATAATAAAGATTAGCCTTAACTATAACTTCTTTTTCTCCTTTTAAGCCTAGGCCTTTAGTATCTTAGAGTTATCTACCTTTATACTTAAGGGTTTATTATTATTATTATTATTATTATTATTACTGCCTGCCCTCTCTTTAGCCTGTATATAAAGGCCCCTGCCCTTGCCTTAATCTAATAGCTCTATTGCCTTAGCACTACCTAGTCTTTTACTTAATACCCCCTGCCTTAGGTTAGAGAGTATTTAAAGCAGCCTTATTATTAATATTATTAACTTAATGTTATAAATATCTATAAATATTATTAATAACTAGTAGTATATAGTGCTATTTATTATAATGCTAGCCTTATTTATTATATAGCTGCCTGCTAGTACTTTAAGCAGCCTGCCCTTTACTAAACTTAATAGCTTGTTTACTAGCCTTAAGATATACTTATATAGCTATACTTTTAACTTAATAAAGTACTTTAGCTTAACTATCTTTATTAACAGGCCTGCAATCCTCTTTTTTATAAATATTATCTAGCTATTTAGCAGCTTTATCTTTATTAATATACCTTAATGCATTAATATAAGTACTAAGATTAGCCTTATATTAAGTATAGATATACTAGTGCTTTAGTTTTTAGTTATTGTATATAACTTAAATAGCCCTAGGTTTAATAAGTAAAAAGGGCTATAGCTATTTAAGATAAAGTCCTTAAACTTATAAACAGCCTAGTACTATTATACTAATAGCGCCTTATCTATAAAAACCCTCCTATCTACTAGCCTTTTTTTTATTAAGGGGTCCTTAAAGTTAAAGTTAATATCCCTCTTTATTAAGCCTTTATATATATTTTTATAAAAAAAATAAATATTAAAAAGGGTATTCCCCTTTTTTTAATAGTTAAAGGGCTAGGCAGGGTTTTAAATAAATTAAAAATAGCCTTAAATATCTCTTAGGTAGTTAGGGAGGGGGGTTGTATTTATAAACAATAGACTATCCTGGTTAAGTTAATAAAGGAGCTTATTAACTAATATTTATTTATTCTTTAAAAAATAATACTTATTAATAATAATAATATTCTATATATTATTCTTTAAAGTTTTAAGCAGTATTTTAATATATCTTATAGTAGTAGGTTTAAGTATATTATTATTATTAAACTTATAATTATCTTTATCTAAGAAACTAAGTTCTTTATTATTATTATTATATATAAAGCAGTCTTTTTAAGTAGAGAGGAAATCTACCTGCTCTTTAGTTAGCTAGTAATTAAGTGTAATTACTAAGAGTTGCTTAATTATTATTAAGTATAATATAATAAGAATTATGCAATTAGTCTATATAGTGCATTAATAAAGAACTTAAATCCTATACTTAAAAATAAGTATTCCTTAAGGTATATAAAACTTATATTTAAATCCTTATAATTCTTTACTTATATATTAATATACCTTTATAAATTAGCTAAAGTATTAATTATTTTATTCTAATAGTCTAGGTTAATACAGTTAGCCTTTAATTAATAAAAAGAGTAAATATTAAATATACTAGCCTAGTTAGTATTAACCTTAAAAAAAAACTAGTTAAGTATAGTAAAGGGGATAAAAATAATATTAAGCTTAAAGACCTAATTACTAATTATAATATTAAGCTTATTTTACTTAACTACTTTAATTCTCTTATTAAGAAAAAACTTTAATAATAATAAGGTTATAAATGTTTTTCTTATACTATACTTATTAAAGAGTATAGCAGCTTAGATTAGATTAATAAAGAGAGTAGTAATATAATTTACATTTATAAATATATTAGCTTAATTGCCTATAAGGCAGGGCGTAGGATAAGGGGTTAACTTATTAAAAATCTAAAGCACCTTAGCATATATATTAATATTATTAAGATTAATGCTTAATATCTTAAGATTAATGCTTTACTAAAGGTAAATAGCCTTAAGGTCTTGGTTTAAAAGGAGTGTCTTGCTAAGCTAAGCCTGTATTGCCTATAGGTTCTTAAGCATGCTATTAACCTTACTAAGGCCTTAGCCTAATTCTTTTATAAATATATTAATATTGCTAGCCTTTATAATAGCCTAAAGGTTAGCCTGCTAATCCTTAAGGCTAAAGTTAAGCCTCTTAGGCTTTATAGTAAGGGGGTGAACCTTAAGGCAGGCAGTAAATAATGCCTTAAGCTAGTTAAGCTCTTAAGGGGTGATAGGCATTTACTGCTGTTTTTTAAGGACTGTTTTCTCTAGTATCTTAATAAGGTTGATTTTAAGGGTGATAAGCTATAGTATTGTTAAGATAGACTTAATAATAACCTTAAAGAGCGTGCTATTAATATTAACTATAATCCTCTAGTACTTTTTATTAAATATTTTATAAAAAGAGTCTATAGCATTAAGTATAATAGTGATTTAATAGTTTAATACTTTTTAAATTAGCTAGTAAATAGCAGCTTTATTAAACTCTAGATCTAGTATACTCCTCTTATATAAAATCTTAGATATAATAATTAGGTTATGCTTTTTTTTTATATTAGCTATAGAAGCTATAATATTTAATATTATATAGCTATAAATCTTTAAATATTCTACCCTGCTTTATATACTAATATATCTTATGTATTTAAACTTAAGAACTTCCTTTTTATTATAGTATTGGTTTTTAAAAAAATAAATAACTATATATATATATATTTAATCTTTATAGTATATATTTTATATTAACTCTTTAAGGTCTTTATTTATATTAAATACTATATATTAATAAAATTAATAAGTATTTACCTTAATAAGTTTATATATATAGGCAATAATACTTAAGATAAGGTTAATATTTTTTATTAAAATAGTATTTTAATCTTAAATAATAATATTAATCTATAAAGTAAAGATAAAGATATTATTAAGAGGGCTTTAGTTTAAGAGAGCCTTTAATTAAGATTTATCTTTTTTTAGTCTAGAAAAACATTTCTATAGTCTTTATATAACTAGAAGTTTTAAACCTTGTTTTAAGGTGTATTAATAGTATAAATTAATAAGTAGATATAAAACTTTTAAGGCTATAATAAGTTAATACTTAGCTTAGTCTAGATAATGTTATAAGCCTTATATAAAGACTACTATATATAGTTGCTAGATATAATTATAATTCTAGAATTAAGACTTAAAAAAGAAGTATAGTAATAAAAATGCTATATTTAAAAATATTTATTAAGATATAATACTTATTTTAAAAGGCTAATTATTATAAAGAAAATATAAAGGAATAGGGAGGTTGCCTTTAAGAACAGTTACTAGAATATAATAGCTGTTTTAAAAAGATAGCTACTGTAGAAGGGTTGTTAAAATACTTGTTTTAATATAATAACTAGTGCACTAAGTCTGTTAAAACACTTATTAAGTTATATCTACTATTCTTAACTATTACTAAATAGCTATAATAATAAAAGAGAAATCTTATTAATAAAATTTATAAAATATAGGAACTAGGGTATACTTAAAAATCTTAGGTAACTAGCGAGGAGCTTTTTATTATTTTATAATAACTTAAACCTTAATAGCCTGGCATGCTAAAGGCAATTTTAATAGCCTGTTGTTTATTTTTTAATAATGGCTGTTAGTTTAACTTTATTTAGCTAGATAGTTAGCTAGGTATAGAACTTGGACTTAAGGATAAGGTTGAGGGGCTGTAGGTATTTTAAGACAGGTAGGCCCTTTGTTTAATTAAGCTTTATTATGTATTTAATAAAGGCTTTATTATTAAAATCTTTAAAGTCTTTAAAGTCTTTATTAAGGGGTAGGGCTATATTACTATATTTACTAAATATAGTAATACCTTTATTATTAATATTAAACCTTTAACCTTTAGTATTATTATTAATAGTTTATTAATTAAGTTAAGGGGCGATTGTTTTTAAGGCTTTATTATAAATACTATAGTTATTAGTTTTAACTTTATTAAATAACTTATCTTTAGAATATATAACTAGCTATATTTATTTAGTATAAATAGTAAGAGAGGGGGTAGTAGTTTTTTTAAGAATAAGTATATTAAGCAATAGTTAATCTTAATTTATTAAATATTAATTAGTGTTAGTAAGATAGAGTAATATAAGAATTAAGGAAAGGAGGATAAAAGAAAGGGAGAAGGTAAAAAAAGGATTAAAAAGACTTTAATAATTATAAATAAAGGGGTAGTAAGAAATTATATAAAAAAGGGTAAATTAATATTTAAAAACACTTATTAACTTTATTAATCTAAGTAATAAAAAAAAAAGAAAGAAAGAAGGAAGGAATTAAGGTTAAGGTTAAGGGTCTGGTTTATATAGTTTAAGGCTAGGCTAGTAAATATTCTAGTCTATATAAAGTCTATATTAATAAATATTTTAATCTATATAAAGTCCTTATAAAGGGATATAGGTTATAATTAAGTAAATTAAGTCTAGCAAGGATATTATATTAAATCTAGGAGCTAGGAGGCTATTACTTATATTACTACTACTAATATCCACTACCTTATATTCACTATAAGGCATAGTTATTATTATTTAGTGCTTAAGTAGTTAGTTCCTAGACTATAGACTTTAGTAAATAGCTTAAGACTAGGCTAGTAAATTTTCTAGTCTGTTTAAAGTCTAGGCTAGTGAATTTTCTAGCTTGTTTAAAGTTTAGGCTAGTAAATATTCTAGTCTATTTAAAGTCTAGGCTAGTAAATATTCTAGTCTATTTAAAGTCTAGGCTAGTAAATGTTCTAGTCTGTTTAGAGTTTAGGCTAGTGAATGTTCTAGTTTATATAGAGTTTAAGCTAGTAAATATTCTAGTTTATATAGAGTCTGGGCTAGTGAATATTCTAGTCTGTATAGAGTTTGTACTAGTGAATATTCTAGTTTATATAGAGTTTAGGCTAGTAAATATTCTAGTCTATATAGAGTCTAGGCTAGTAAATATTCTAGTCTATATAAAGTCTGCATTAGTGAATATTTTAGTCTATATAGAGTCTATATAAAGTAATATAGGTTAAGACTAGGTGAATTATATCCAGCAAGGTCACTATATTAAATCTAAGAACTAGAGGGCTATTACCTGTATTTATACTGCCTATATTTACTATAACCTACTATTCCTTTTTAAGTAACCCTTTTTTTATTTAAAAATAATATTAATTTATAAAGTTATTTATTTTATAATATAAATAAAGCAAGCTAATTATTATCTATATCTTTATTAATTATTAACAGGCTATAATAAATAGCTAATTAAGCTATAACTTATTTATTATTACTACTATAAATAATATTCTACTTTATAATATCTCTCTTTATAATAATTATTTAAGAAAGGACTATAATTAAACTTTTATTTTAAAGTATCTATCTTAATTATAATAAAGCCTAGTATATAGCCTTACTTATTTTAAATTAATTACTAGAGTGGACTATAATAAATACTATAGTAACTGGTTCTTAGGTTATATACCTTAATGGATAGTTTAAGGCTAGGCTAGTAAATGTTCTAGTCTATATAAAGTCTGTGTAAGGTAATATAGGTTAAGACTAGCTATAAAATTAAATCTAGGAATTAAAAGGCTATTACCTGCATTATTATTACTAGTATTTACTACCCTGTATTCACTATAAGGCATGGTTATTATTACCTAGCGCTTTAGTAGCTAGTTCTTAGGCTATAAAATCTAGTAAATACACCCCTTTATACTAATGCTTATTTTTAAGGCTTAAGTATTGCTTTTTAATTATAAAATATAATAATTAAATATAGTTTCTTTTTAAAATAATAAACTATATTATTTATTTTTAATATAATAGTTTTATTTTAAATAAAAATAAAGCTAATTTATAAAGATAATATTTATTTTATATAAAATATAATAATTATTTTTAAATATTTATTTCTTAATATTTTATATCTTAATATTTTTTTTTTTAATATTTATATAAAAGATAAAGAGGGATAGGCTAAGGCTAGCCTTTAGGAATAGCTATTGTATAATATTTATTATCTTTATATCTATTCTTAAATACCAGGTGGCCTGTATATACTAGTTAAAGTAGAAATATATATAATAAAAAAGAGTTTTAATTAACTTAATTATTATATAATATTATATTAAATAATACTTAAGGGTTATATAATTAATTAATATTACCTTTTTTAAAGACTAGGGCCTTAATAATATACCTTTTTTTAATAGTTAAACTATAGTTAATAATAATATTATAGACTTGTATTTAAACCTTTACTATTTTTTTAAAATTCTCTTTATATTATATTATTAAATAAGGGTTATTATATAAACTTAACTATAATTCCCTTTTTATTTTTAAAGGGTAGCTAGGCAACTATATCTCCTTTAATAATTATTCCTAGATGCCTTCTTTACTATAATTAACCAGCCTTAAGGAATACTTATTCAGCCCCTTAGCTATTAATAAATATTCCTAAGGGCTGCAATTAATATCCTGTATACAAGATCTACTAGCTAAATCTAGCCTCCTTAATATATTAACTATTAAGTTATAGCTTTTATAATACTTATTTATAAAGATTAAGATTAGTGTCTTATATATATAATTACCTAGCCTTATCCTTACTAGCTTAAAGAACTATTATTAAATTACTAAGGGATATATAGTTATATTTATTTATAAAGGTTATAATTAGCATCCTTTATACAAGATCTACTAGTTAAACTTTACCTCTTTAATATATTAATTATTAAGTTATATTTTTTATAATAATTATTCTTAAAGACTATAATTAGTATTTTATATATATAGTTACCTAGTTTATCCTTAACTTACTATAAATTATATAGTTATAATAATTCTTAAGGACTGTAATTAGTATTTTATATATATAATCTATAGTTAATCCTAGATATCTTTAAGGAACTGCTACTACTTTTTATAAAGATTTTTACCTTTAGTTCCTTAAGGCTATTTATTATAAGTAAATAATTATAATTAATAAGTTATTTATAAAAACTTACTAACTATCTTTTTAAGCTAAAGTTAATTTATAATAAATAATAAAGTTAATTTATAATAAATAAAAATAAATTATAGACTGTAGATAAAGTTAACTAGATTTTTATTAAGAGTATAAATACTAAACTAAAGACTTATATACCTAATTATAAGCTTTTATTAAAGTTAATAATTAAGTTTATTAATCTAGTTTTCTTTTTATATATATTTATTTAAATATATTATATTAATCTTTTTATTTAAAAATACTTTATTAACTTATTTATTTATTAATATTATATTAATATAGTTATTTAACTTTATAAAGGCATATTTATTTAAAGATATTTAATTAGTTTAAAAAGTAAGTTTAGTTTATTAAAGGTTAAAGTTAAGTTATATAGTAAAGTAGATAACTTTATAAAACTTTATAATAAGTATTTTCTTAAATTAATAAATCTATTAAAGGGAGTAGATTAACTTTTATTATATTATTTAATTATTAAAGATTATAATAACTAGCTAGGTAGAGAAGATTAAATTAACTATATAAATAATGCATTAAGCTTAGTTAATATCTTATCTTAGATTAAGGAGATAAGGTATAGCTAGGGTAAAGTTTTTAGTTTAATTATTAAGTAAATAAGCCTATACTTTAAAGGTATAATAGTATAGCTAAACTTAATTTTATTTAATTATATACTAGTCTTTATATACCTTAAGATAGCTTTTAAAAAAAGTATAGTATCTAGCTACAGCTTAATATCTAGGCTTATTGCCTTAGCCAGCTTTTAGGTTACTAAAAGTTTATTATAGTAATTATTTATCTAGAACTTAAGTACTTAGCTAGTAGTTATTATACTGCTTAAGTTATAATTATTTAGCCTATAGATAATAAATACCTATATATATTACCTCTTTATCCTGTAATGCCTATACTTTTTTATTAATAATATAAAAGTAGTCCTTAAGGGCTATAGTAATACTTAATAGGTAGCTATAACTAAAGAGAAGAGGTTTTTATACTATACTTTAGCAGCCTCTTCCTTAAGTTTAAAAAAGATTATCTTTAAGCTAAGCTATATAGTAATATAAAAAGGGCATAACTCCTAGCTGCTCTTTATATTAATAAAACTATAGTGGTTAAGTAAGGAAAAAAGCTTTTTAAAAAGTATTTAAATATATAGTAACTATATTTTATTATTAATAATATAGTATAGTTTAATATACTTAACCTTAAGTTTATAATTATTAAAAAGGCTAGCTATAGTATTATAAAAGTAGATAAGCAGCTAGGACTTTAGGTAAGCTAGCTTTATAATATTATTAATAGTTAGTTTAGTATATTACTTAAAGGATTTATATACCTCTTGCTATATATTATAGTTAAAAGCCTTTATAACTATACTATATAAGTACTTTAGCCAGGCTAACCTAACTACTGTATTATTAGGTATATTATACCTTTAAAGCTACCCTTAAGCTTGCTATATATAGTAATAAATATTCTAGATATTTTATATAGCTTTTTATTATTATTAATAATCTAGTTAAAGCACTATATTGCCTGTTATTAAGTAGTTAATTACTTTATTAAAGAATTAGCATATTATTTAGTTAAACTTACTTAAAAGCTATTACTTAAAACTATAATCTTAAGAGGTATAATATATCTTAAGCCCTTTTTACTTTAAAAAGGCATTGCCCTTGCCCTTACCTTTACCCTTGCTCTTGCCCTTGCCCTTGCCCTTACCCCTAGCTCTAGCCTTATTATTAATATAGCACCCCCTTTACTTAAGTATCTACCTATCCCTTTATAATATTAGCTCTATTATAATAAAGGATAATAAATAAAAGAACTTTAAGCTATAGAGTGCTAGAACTATAACTATAGTCTTAGCTAAAGAGAACTTAATTAAGGCAATAAACTAGATATACTTAAATAAAAAGTATTAATAATTAATAAATACCTTTAAGAACCTAGCTATATTAATAAATAAAATAGTAAAGTATAGCAGCCTAGTATTTATACTAGCAAGCAGTAAGGCCTAGGCAATCTAGTAAAGAAGTAAAACTAAGACTTAATCCTTAGCTTAAACCTTAAAGTAAAATATATAGCTATCCCTTACCCTATGCTTATTAACTATAAGTAAAGGTATATTAATATTTATATATACTTTATAAAGATAATAGCCTTTAACTAGCATAGCTATATAAGTATAAAGGCTTTTTATAATATTATTCTAGTCTTTAAGGTATATAAGGTTAAGTACTAGGGATTTAAGGCTTTATAATTAAAAAAAGAAGGTCTTAGTTAAGTTAAATAATACCTTAATTAAGTTATAGAACTAGCTATAGATAAGGCCTTATTAAAACTTAATGCTATTTTATAAAGCTA
>JAIWOZ010000016.1:0-59286 GCA_020631695.1 Trichoderma cornu-damae
ATAGTAATGCAAGGATATAAAAGTTACTTAAAGATAAAGTAAAGCTTATTTATAATTAAAAGGTATAAGTTTTTTAATATATTTTTAATCTTTTTCTAACTCTTTATAATAAATTTAAGTGCTTAAAGGGTAGTTATCTTAAGCAAGTCTATAATAATCTAGATATTATAGCCTATATAATTAATGCTTATAATATTAATTAAGATAATAATAATATTAATTAAGAGTTTAATATAGAGGATATTAATAAAGAAGAATAAATTTACTTAAAGGTATATAACCTTATTTATAATAATAAAGGTTAATAAAGTATTTTTTATACAATAGGCTATTAATATAGATTAAGTAGCTATAAATCTAATAAAGAAATAATAATAGGTAAGTTTTATAAATTATTATAAGTGATTATTATAAATAATTATTATATTTTATTAAAAAAAAATAAAAAAAGTTAAATATTACTTTTAAGTAAAGTTAATAACTTATAATAAAGTTCTTAGAATTCTTTTAAATAAAGCTATATATATAAAAGATATATCTATATTAAATATAAGATGCTTATCTTTAAATTAAGAATAAGCAGTAGATATATATATATTCTTAAAGATTTTAATTATTTTATTAATATTTTATAGTTCTACTTTAGCGCTAATTAATGCATTATTTATTTTCTTACTGCTAGAAATTAAGCTTTAGAGTTTATTAAGTATTAAATATTTATAAATTTAATTATTAAAGAAAAGAAAACTTTATTAATATATATATTTTTTTTTTATATATAATTTATTAATAATATTTTTTTTTAAACTTTAATACTACTTAAATATATATTAAGGCTATTATTATTATTATATTTTTTTTTAAGGTAGTATTTACTATAGAAAATTTACCTAGACTTTAACTCTGCCTTAATATATCTACTATATATACTATATTAATTAAAAAAAATTAATAAATTAATTATTAACTTAAGAAATACTTTTAAGTTTAGTATTTCTATAAAATAATAAGAGTATTAAGCACTTAATAAGATTAATACTACTTTAAAGTATAATCTATATACTTAATATATTAACTTCGAGATTCTTTATATTAATTTAATAAAGTATATATTAAAGGATTTATTTAATATAGTTAATAGCTTTTTAAGATTAAGTAATTAAATAAAATAAATATTTTTTTATTTATAATAATTAATTATAATAATCTTTTTTTTATACTTTAGCTAGTATTACTCTTAAAACAATAATTACTATAGGCTTATATTTATTATAATTCTCTTTATTAAAGCAATATTAAAATTAAATATAGTTGCTTTTTTAATATACATAGTATAAACATTAATATTTAAAAAAGTAAGTAAAATAAATCTTATAAAAGAATAATTATTACTTACTTTTTAAAAATAAAAGTTAAAAATAATTTTATAACTTTTTATAATACTTTTAATATACTCTTTTTAAATTATAAATTATATTTAATTTTAATTTTTTATAAATAATATAATAAAATATAGCTTTTAAAATTATTAAAGCTATGCTTTTTATAGTTAGCTGATTTTATATAAAATATAACTTAAGAATATTAATATAATTTAAGATAAATAAAGGCTTATATAATATACTTAAGTATAGCTATAGAGAGTATTTAAGTATTTTTTTTTTTAATAAATAAAGAATAATTTTTTTTTAAAGTTTAACTCTTTAACCTAGTAGTTAAGAAATTTAAATAGTTTGCTAAAGTAGTATTATTAAAAATAATACTTAAATAAATTATTATAATTAATTATAATAATAAGTTAAAAATTTAATAATAAAAATAAAAGTTTTTTATTTTTAAAAATAGTGAAAAGATAATTTAAACTTTTAAAAATTTTTTAAAAAATATATTAAAGAAGTTAACCTATATTAATAATATCTATTATTCTTGTATTAATCCTTATTTATAATCTTAATATATTACTAGCTAAATATTATTAATATATTAAAAAATTAGATTAATTATATTTAATTAGTATATTTTATATTATTTATATAGTATATTAAGTAGATTAAGTAGAATTATTTTAATAAATATTACTAAGAATATAGAATACCTACTTTATATATATATATTTAAGTATATATACTTAAGATAATTATTTAAAATAATTAGCTCTTTAATACTTTTTAACTTTTACCTTTTTTATTATACTTTAATATAGCTTTAATAATTAGCCTATTACTTTAAGTTTAAAGAGAACCTACTTATTATATTTTTAAAGAGTTTATTATTAATATTTTCCTTAATTAATAGTAATTAACTAAATAGTATATTAAAAATATTTATAATGCTTTTTTAGATTTATATCTTTAGTAATTATCTTTAAAAGATTAAAAATAAAAGTACTAAATATTTTTAAAAAGCGCTAACTTGCTTAAATTTAAGAGCTATTTTATTCTAGTATATAAATTATAATAAGAAATCTAGTTATTATTTATATTTACTATAAATAATCTCTTGCATACCTTAACTAAAATTTAACTAAAATAATAGCTTTAATATACTATATTAAGTTTATTAACTATATAAATTAATAAATATATTAATTTAATCCTTTATTTATAAAAAAAGAGAAAATTTATTAATATATATATTATTATAAATAATAATAATTATTTATAATAATTATTTTTAAGTTAGATTGTAAAAAGTAGTAAACTAAAGCTATAAGACTTTTTAATTTATGCTTTTATAGTTAATAATCTTTTTATAAATCTTACTTAAAATATATTACTTTAGAACTTTCTTTTATAGCTCTTGCCTTAATTTAAAATACTATCTTAAATATACCTTATTAAATATATATCTACCTATATAAATAAAGTATAGTAACTAACTCTTTATAATCTATTATTAAGTATAAATATTTTACTTATTATTAATACTTAAACCTTATTATTAAGTAAATATTATATTCTTAAAATTATTAATTATTTTATTAATTAATATTAATGCCTTTAAGAAGTTGGTCTTAGCTTTATTAATATATTTAAGGATTAAGGCATAAATACTTAAATATCTTATATTATTAATTATTTAAGTAAATATAACCTTTTAAGCTATATTTTTATTATTATAGTAAATAATAGTTTATATTTAAAAATATAGTTATTAATAAATGCTATTTAATATTAACTTAATACTTTATTATAAATATAAATTTTATAGATTTACTATATAGCTTATATTATTAATTTATTAATAACTAAAGTTTTTAATATTAAGAAATTAATAAAATATAATAATAATCTTATATCTACTTATATCTAAAAGGGCCTAATTCTTTTTATAAAAAGATATTAATTTAAATAATAATATAAAGCTATTATTTAACTTAACTAGCATTATAAATACTATTCTAAAAGTATTTTCAATCTATAATAATCTAATATAATAATCACTAATTATTTTCTTTTAGGTTTATTACTTAGCTTAAGTACTTAATAAAAGTCTTAAGCAATAAGTAATTTTTTTTAAAATTTAATAAAGCAATTTATTATTTTTACTAGCAGACTATAAAGAACCCTTAAAATTACTTTATAATATACTAACCTAATAGAATTTAATAACTTTAATACTTATACTTATTATCTTTAATATATAATTAATAAATATTTATCTTTATTATAATAATAAGATTAATAGATTATTATAGAAAATTAGCAATAAATTGAATACTTAATTAATATTAGCTATTTATTTTTATAGTTAATAAATAAAATAAGCTATAAGTAAAACTCTATATTTATAATAACTATTTAATACCTTAAAATTAATGCATTATACCTTAGTATTATTTTTATTAATTTAATAATAAAAGAAAGTAAAGTTATTAATAAAATATAGTAAAAATCACTTTTTATAGCTATTTTATTAATATAGATTAAATTAAAGAAGTATATCTTTATTATTTTAAAGGACTAGGATATATATTTTATTATATAGCTTTTATACCCTTTTAATAAATAAGTAAAGCAAGACCTTAGATAGGCTAGTTTTAAATATCTTGCTTTTATACTTAAATCTTTATAAGATATTTTAAAGTAAGTATTTATTTATTATTATTACTATTATTATTATCTAGTTGCTTTAAAGCCTAGCAAACCTACTATTAATAATATATATATAGCTTTTTTTAATTTTAAAAAAGTTAGTATTTATAATAATTATTTATAATAATTAAATATAACTAATTTTTATTAAGCTATTAATAATTATAAATATATTAATTAAGTCTACTATAACTTCTTTAATAAAGCCTGTAATTTATATAAGTCTATATATTAATTTTAAGTAAGGCTTTTATAAATACCTTAATATATAAATCTTAACTATATAGCTAGAGATTTTCTTGTAATTTAGCTAAGCAGCATTCCCTTTAAAAAGGCTTAAAGTATTTACTACTAAATTTATTATTATAATTAGTATTAACTAAATATTAAAACTATTAAAGAGTAGTTTAATATTTATTTATTTAAGTAAGAAGATTAATAATAATAACTTCCTCTTCTTAGCCTTAATTATTATTTAAATTACTAAAATAAAGTATTATATAATGCTTAATTATTTAAGTTAAAAAGGGCTTTAAGATATTCTTATATCCTTTAATCTATTAATAAATGCCTTAAATTATTATTTAAGCTTTTAAATCTTATAGAGAAAGAAATTATAATTCCTTTATAGCCTTTAATAAATATTAAAAATATATTATTAAATTTATTTTTTTTTAAAGATTAAGATATTTATAATTATTTTAATAATAATAATAATATTAATCTTAAAAGCCCTTTATTATAATTAAAAAGGTCTTTAATACTTAAAGTTTTAATTACCTTAAGCTTTTATTTATAAATATTACTAACTCTTTATTATTCTATATAAACCTAACTTTATTAATAAAGTTAGCCTTATTATACTTTATAATTAAGTAATACTTAACTTATTTAGTATTTATATTTATTATAAAGACTTAAAAAATTAATAATATAATATTTAAATAGATAGTTTATATATAATATATTTTCTTAATCTTTTATATTAATTATTTATAATAATTATTATTATATATTTTAGGTTTAGTATTATACTTAAATTAAGCTGTTTATTTTAGGCTTTAGCTAATCTCCTTATACTTATTTACTACTTAAATATAATTATACCTAAATTAAGTACTTAAAGTAAGTAAATACTACTATTCTTTACCTATTCTTTACTTATTTATTATTTTATAGGCTTGACTAAGCTATTACCTTCTTAATTACCTATGGGTTATTTCATCCCTAGTTAAAAGTATCGATGCAAGACGCGATTTACGCTTCCCTATGGCGTACAATAAACTTTTTCTTCTCCCGTGGTTTGGCGCAAAATAAATCAGGGGCAACTTTTACGTACATTGTATCTCGAAGAATGCGTTGAGCTTCTACGGCTCATTTGGGAACGAAACCAAGATGTTTACGTCCCGTTCTGTATTTTCAACTAGAGCAACTTTCTTTTAAAAATTTTTTTTTACTTTTATTTATTTATTTAGTCTTTTTTTTTCAAGCTAGAGTCCGTGCTAAATAGCGAAATAGCCCCGAACTGCTTGTTTTATTTTATTTATTTTTCATTATATATAATATATCTATATGCTGTCCTGACACACGGCTTCTGGGATGCGCCGCAGTTTCCCCTAGGAAGGGCCCAACAGCCTCTCGCAAATCTCCAAGCCGCGTGGCTCCTTGAAGAGCTCTCCGGGCCGCAAGAAGTTTAAGCCATACGCCCTACGAGGCTAACATGAGTTGTAAAAAACCAGACGACAGAAACGTTGGAGGAGCGAAACTCTCCTTTAGGGGAGTAGTACCTAGTAGGTTATGTGAAGCCGTACATACTAAGGTAACGCAACCCATGTAACCTGTCGCGTACAATGTCCAGCTTTCCCATTACACGAAAAAAGAAAAGGAAAAGGAAATCTGTATAATGTACAGCGTTCTTTTTATTTCAATAAGGGTTTCTTTGATTTTCTATCATGATAATATACAAGTATAAACATACTAGGTAGTGGGTAGGTTAAGGTTATTAGTAGTGAAAAAATATAGAGCCTTTTTCTCAAGCGCTAATGGACCCTTTTTCGCGCTAAAAAGCCGCTAAAAAGGAAAGCCGTACGCTATACAGGCGATCTTTTTTTAGCGCGAAAACCAAAGCTGTACATTGTACATGTACAGGTTGCATGGGTTACTTACCTTATGTACAGCTCCTCACATCAAGTCCCTTTGGGGTCTCCTGACTCAATGCAACACCAGTACTCCGTACTCCGTATATTGTTCTTGTCATGTGGGTGGTGACGTGCGTTCTTGGGGAGGGGATGTTCTGCGGTCTATCCACATCGGGACTAGCGCACGGATAACAGGCACGATGCAAGGCTGGCCTTGTTCGATTTTGGGCCACAGGTGGGGGCTATTAAGCCGGCGCCGTACTGGTACTCTCAAGTACCGCTTTGTGGAGACGAGCCTTGGCTTAGTAGTAGCGAAGTTGGAGCAGAAGCTCCGTCGCTCTTGGAACGTTTCCTAGCTGCACATGTGGCAATGTTGCTTTTTTTTTTTTTTGTTCATGTTATTGCCGCGGATAGGGATAGTGCGAGAGATCGAGACCCGGTGCCGTCGAGGGCTTCGATGGCGGTTCCTTTGGGGGTCGGATGCGAAAAGGGTATCGAGCAATCTCTATCAAGAAGTTCCGGGTGCGCGCATGCCGCCGTGGCGAATCATCCTTGAGCTGCGAGTGGCAGCAGCTACGTGCAGGCACTATACTATGGTAAGTGCCTATGCACCTGTACTGATACTGCTATAGTTCCTAGTACCTATGACTAGTAGTAATAAGCTACACCTACAGTACCTGCACGTAGTAGTACTCCGTACTTCTTCTTCTTTTTCCCTTTGTTTTTTCGAGAAGCTGTGGAGAGCCATTGTTTGGTCTCAAGCGGGCGGAATCGCTTCAAAACTTGTCAAAACCCGTCGGCCTATCCAAAGCACTGCATGTATGGAATCAACACTCCCCCTTTCCCACGATATCAGAACACACATTGGCAGCGTTACGGCTTGCAGCGTTACGGCTTGCGGCGGGAACACGCCCCAATTGCGGCTCAGGCTCCTTTCGAACGTTTCCCCTCCCACCTTTACGGTTTGCCTCCCTCCTAGAATGTTCTCTCTGTCACCCCCACCGCCACTAATCCCCCTGTGGAGTTTTGCTCCGACGAGCAGGAGCAGAAGCAACGAGGCTCTAGGCTCTCCAACCAGAGTTGCCGAGAGCTTGCCAGAACTCACCGGCCGCGCTTCAACAAAACGATATAGGGCAAAAACAAGGGGGCTTTGAGCGCCACCTTCCGCGGATACGAACTGAGGAAGGTACAGCAGGCACAGTGTGTAGGTACTATAAATTAGGGTCTTTTAGAAGTAGATAACTTATAATAATCAAGCATCCTTACTATGCCTTTCTTAGAACCTTTCCAAGCAAAGCAGCGAAGCAGACGACACACTAGAAATGTGCTCCCGTGAGTGGTTGAAGGAGAGCCGGCCGATCTGGGCCCAAAAGTAAACGGGCCAGAGTACTCGCCCGATGAGGCAATGAGCTGCGCCGGCGCCAACTGGGGCTACTTGGCCGATACCTGTACATGCGCCGATCGCTAACTGCCCGTTGCCATCGAGATCGATCGCCTTACCGAGAAGCCGATTGCCTAAAGTTGGAGCTGGGGCAGATTTCGAATTTGGGTGGAAGTGGAATCTTGTGCCAGCCCGAGCCGACATGGCGCTCGCGGCTTTTCAGGGCTGTGCATATAAACACACGAACGGGTCCCCTCGGCCTCCTCCCCCCCTTCCTTCCCAAACCTGCTCGACTTCTTCACTCACTCCTGAGCCGGCCCATCGTGCCATCTCTTTGGTGTCATCTCTTTAGTGTCATCTCTTTAGTGCCATCTCTTTGGTGTGTTCATCATGGGCTCTTCCCGCGGTAAGTTCCCAACAGCAATTGCAAGTATAGTGACTGAATCGTCTGACTCGTCACAGAGACCACTGCGGACAAAAAATCCTCGCCCACGTATAAAAAAACTGTCAGGAAGGTAAGATGTGCTCGCCTCGTCGCAAACATAGCGGTATGTTAATAGTTTCTAGTCGGAGCGTACTCCTGAGGAGAACCAAGAGCGTGCGTATATAGCTGCTTCGCGGCGTAAGGATCGGACCTTGGAAGCGCGGGTCCTGTCGGCGCGGATGGCGAGTGCGGTTCACAAGAAACGAACGGGAAAAGAATTTCGAATCACTCGCTCCGTCGTCCTCAGGGATGAGGCATATATTGAAGAGGATGGCAGAAAAAACCGGTACGCCGCTTCCACGGATGTCATGGGCAACCTGCAGGCGGCGTCTGCTGAAGACTGGCGCCATATCATGATCCATCTGATGTTTGATCACGCGTTTCCACATGCCAAAGAGCAAGCCCGCATGCTCGCTCAGCAGCATTGTCTAGCTCTGCAGACTCCTCCTGCTCTGCAAACTCCTCCTGCTCAGCAGTATTCTCCTGCGCCCCGCCCTCAGTTTGTAAATTCAGTTCAGACGACCATGAGCGTTGGGCGGAGTATCCCAGACTTTGAGCCCTGCTATAGCGAGGACTTTGTCCGTTTGGATGTCCAACCAGATGCTCCCGAGGAGACAGTGTGGTGGCCATTAATGCCAACTCCCCCCCAGGCTGAACACCTATATGTCGACCCATCTAAGCTGCAGCAGGACCCGACGCCATCTTTCTGGCTATAAGGGCATCGACACCGGGACAACCGCCAGATCAGACCCCTCAGGAGCCGCAGGGTGTTAGGGGAAGAGGAAGGAGAGAGGCAGAATAAAGTTTATATTAAAGAATGTATTTAAGACAAGATAGCAGTAGATATTAAAAAGAAGAGTTCTCCTATTTGCACTATAGCATATTCTTATTTAAACCATAGTGGTCTGTGCACCGCTCTATATAGCCTGTATATACGGAGGAAGAATCCAAAAGAGATGTCTCAGGCCACTTAATTAACTAGGCCTAATTAGGCCTAGTGCATTAAGCAGCAACAACCAGGCCTAATGCCTAGATAGTCTACTTTATATAGATAAAAAGATAAACATAAAGGCCCTGAATACCCAGGCATTAGTTATTAAAGCTTGGATCTAAGCTTAAGAAAAGATACTATAGTTAGTAATCTAGGCCTGGATTAAATCTTAAAGTATATTAAAGAGATTATTATATTAAAAAGTAGTAGTGGGTATAAAGAGGGTTAAGATAAGGAAATATATAAAGGAAAAAAACAAGGATTACAATATAAAAAATAGTTTTAGTAAAGGCTTTATATTAATCTAAAGGTTAGGCTAGCTGCTAGGGTAAGAAGGAAGGTCTTAATAATAAAGGTTATATAATAAAGATTATATAATAAAGGCTGTAATAATAAAGGTTATATAATAAGGAAGGCTGTGGTGTGGGAGGGAACAGGCCTAGCTAAATTACACCAATCAGGGCACTAGGCCTAATTAGGCCTAGTCAATCAGGTGGCCTGAGACATCTCTTTTGGATTCTTCCTCCATAAGTATTTCCTAAAACCTATCATAACTTTAACTAATAAAACAATAGCTTATATAAAGTAAAAAAATTATAAAAAAATATATTTAAGCTTTTTATAACTTAATTTTATATAAAATCAATTTTTATTATTTAAAAAAAAGGATATTATAAATTCATATAAGCCTATAATTATATTATAGCTATAATTATATTCTAGCTATAATAGCAAAAGCAGTCTATAATAGCTATAGCAGTCTATAATAGCTATAGCAGTCTATAATAGCTATAGCAGTCTATAATAGCTATAGCAGTCTATAATAGCTATAGAAGTCTATAATAGCTATAGCAGTCTATAATCGCTATAGCTGGTCTATAATCGCGTTCTAGCTATTATCGCTTTCTAGCTATAATAGCTATAGCTAGCTATAACTTAAATTTCTATTTATTAATATAATAATTAAATAAGTTTTTTACTATAATAATAACTTAAAAATATTAATTAATTTTATAAACTTTTTAAATTTTATTAATAAGTTAATAATTACTTAACTAATTTAGCTAAAAAAAACTAATTTATAATTATTATTAAACTTATAGTAATATAACTAGGTTTATAATATAATAAAAGCCTTAAAGATAATTATTAAACCCTTTATTAAGAAACCCCTTTAAGTTATTAAGTACCTAGCAGCTTAAAGGGGTTTTTTAAATAAAAGGTTTAATAATAATTTTATAAGGTTTTTATTATATAATAAGGTTGGTTATCTTAATATAAATCTAGTAATAATTATAAATTAGTTTTTTTAACTTAATTAATAAAATAATTATTAATTTATTAATAAAAATTAAAGAGTTTATTAAATTAATAATTATTTATTATTTATTATTATAATAAAAACTTATTTAATTATTATATTAATAAATAAAAATTCAGGTTATAGCTAGCTATAGCTACTATAGGCCTGCTATAATTATTACTAACTAGCTATAACTATTTAGCTTAATTAATTAATTATTTAAGAATTAAAAAGGTTATACTTTTTAACCCTTTAACTTAAGGTATTTTACTTATTAAAAATATTTTATTATATTAATTATAAACTTTAAGTATTTTAATTTATAAAAATATTTTATTATACTTAAATTAATTAAAAATATAAACCTTTTTAATTATTTTTAATTTTTTATTATACCCTTTATAATATATTAATATTATTATAATACTTTATATTAAGGTAAGCTTTTTTTTAAGGTTAAGTAATAGCTTTTTATTCTTTAATATTAAGGTTTTATAATTTAATCTTTTTAATAAAGTATTAATAAGGTTATTTTTCTTTATTTTATATTTAATAATAAAAAAAAAAGCAAGATATATATACTATTTTACTTATTTTTTTAATAACTTTAATTAATATATAAATATTTATAAGTTTTTATAATTTAATAAGACTTTTATAAAATTCTTTACTTTTTTAATATAATATTATTAATATTTAAATAACTTAATAATTATAAATATTTCTTAATTTAATATTTTATAATTAAGTTTAACTTTATTAAATTTATTTAATTAAAAAGTTATTAAATAATACTTTCTTTTTTTATTAAGTTAAAAAAGTATATTAATTATTATAAACCTAAAAGTATTAATCTTTATTTAAACCTATAACTATAAGTTAAAATATTATAAAAAAGGTATTATTTAAAAAACATCCTTAAGTTAATAAAATACCTTTATTATTATAAAATCTAGCTAAAGAAACTTAAGCTTTTTTTTATTTTTATTATCTTTAAGTAAGGCTATAAAAAAGGCTATTATCTTTAAATAACCTTTAATAAAGTATTAATAAAAGTTATAAAATTTAAAAAAAGATTTATATTTTTTTATAGCTTTAAGAAAGCTTTTAAGTTATAATAGTCTTTATTTATTAAAGGTTTATTAAAATGCTTTTATTTAATAAAATAAACTTAAAAAACTTAACTTAATTTTAATAAAATATATATTTTAAGGGTTTTATATATAGCTTTACTTTTTATAATTATTTAAAGACTTACTTAATATAATTAATATATTTATTATAAATCTTTAAAAAAATAAAAATATTATTTAAGTATATTATATAAATAGTATTTAATAATTTATATAGTACTTTATAAATATAGTATTAAAATATAATAAAGGTATTAATAAGTTTAAAAAATATTATAAAGTATTTATAATATTTATAATATATTTAAAATATTTTTATTTATTTATTTTTTTATTTAATTTAAATATAATAATAAGTATTTTTAATATTAATCTTTATAAAATAATTTATTATAAAGGACTAGCCCTAGAAGGGCTAAGCAATAGATAGCGCAATAGCCTTTAGCGCCTGGTCAGGCACTACCTAATTGTATTATATAGTAAAAAAGTATATATTAAATAAATCCCTTATTAATTTATTTAACTAGCTATATAAAGCCTTTTCAATCCTTTTAATAAGATTAGGCAAAGCCTGAATTTATAATATAGCTTCCTTCTTAAGCTATAAGCCTTACTATACACCCCCTAGCTTCTGCCTAGCTATATACACGCCTTATAAATCAGGCCTTTCTTTTACTTACTATATACTGCGCTTTATAAGTCTAATGCCTTTATAAGCCTAAGCCAAGTAAGTTCTTTAACCTAGGTTTAAACCTATAACCTTTTAATAATCTATTTAACTATAAAGGACTGGCCTTAAAAGGGCTAAGCAATAGCTAGCACAATAGCCTTTAGCACTTAATTAGGCGCTACCTAATTGCATTATATAGTAAAAGAGTATATATTAAATAAATCCCTTATTAATCTATTTAACTAGCTATATAAAGCTTTTTTAATCCTTTTAATAAGATTAGGTAAAGCCTGAATCTATAATATTTATACTTAAAATATAGTTTAAGATTTTTAAAATTAAAGAAAGAGAGTAATAATTTTTTTATTACTTTATTAAGGCTTTAATAATTAATATAAAAGTAAAGAGTCTTATCTTTTTTTAATATAAAAGATTAATATATTAATAAAACTTTATTATAATTATATCCTTTCTTTTTAAGGTTTTCTTTAAAGTATTCTTAAAGTTTCTATAGCTCTTTAAAAATAAAAAGTAAATAAATTTATAAAGTGGTTTTATATTTAAAAATAAGTTAATTATATAGTTACTTAATTAATAAAAAGGTAAAATATTTAATTTGTTAAAGTTAAATACTTTTATAAAGTTAAAGAGTTTAATAAAAATATTATTAAGGTCTTAAGGCTTTATCTTTAAGTAAATATAGGCTATTTGTTTATAAGCTTTTTAAAATTTATAAAGTTATATAATTTTAAGTTATTTTTAATTTAACTTAAACTACTACCTTTAGTCTTAAGGTATAAAGTAAATTTATTTATTAAATAAGATTAATATTTTTAAGAGTATTAAGGCTTTATAAAGGTATAAATTATAGTTAATATTAAAGCAATAGTAAGTAAAATATTAAATAGTCTTTTTTAAGTTTATAAAGTTAATAAAAATAGCTTAAGTATTATAATATAAAATAATTAAGTTATTAAAGACTTTAAGTCTTATACTCTTTATTAAGACTTATTAATAACCTTACTTTTTTATAAATTATATATTAATAAGGTTAACTTTATTATTATTATTTAAGTTTATATAAAATTTAATAAAGTTTAGGTTTTATTATAATTAAAGTATTAAAGTATTTTTTTACTTTAGTATTTTTATTATTAACTATTAGAATGCGCGTTAGGCTAATAAAGTAATTTAAGAGTATATAAAATGCCTTAATTAAAATAAAGGAAATATATATTATAGCTTATTATTTATATAAGTATTTAGTATATTATAAAGCTATGCCCTTAAGCACTTAACCTATTATATTATTACTTAATAATATAGTTATACTATAGCCTTACTTTATTATATCTCTTTTTAATATACCCTTTATTTAATAAAGCTATTTGAAATACATTTTTAAATATTTTTCTATTTAATTAATAATATTAAGCTTTTTATTAACTTATTAATTATTATTATCTCTTTTTATAAATAAATACTATACTTATATATAGCTTTAGCTTTATTTTTTATTTTTCTTTATAATATTAATAATTATTTAATATAAAGGAAATAAAAAGAATATATATACTTTATTTTATTAAATTACACTATAAATAATAAATAAAGGAATACTTATTTTATAAAATACAGCGCTTTTCTTATACTTTATAAAATTAATCTTTTTTTATTAATATTATTATTATCTTTTTCTTTAAGATAGTTAATATAGCTATAATCCTCTTTATAGTAAGTATTATCCCTTTACTATAATAAGCTACTTAATAAAGTACTAATTTTATTAACTAACTATACTAATTAAACTAAATATTTAAAAAGTTATAAAGTAAGAAAAAAATATAATAATAGTAATACTTTAAAAGCGTTTTTAAAGCTTATAAATATAATAACAAGTGCTTAATTAATAATACTGCTTTATAAAAACTATATTTTAAGTACTATTTTAAAAAAAGTAATTTTAATTAATATATAAAGTATAATAATATTATTATAAAAAGATACTTTAATTACTTATAAATAATATTATTTAATATTATAAATATTTTTATTAATAAAAAGATATTTTTAACTTAAATATTATTATAATAACTATTACAGTTATAAGGCAATATTAATACTATTATATTTAAATTATTATTAATATAATTTATATAAATTTAATAATATAAATAGCTTTTCTATAATTTTTTTTAGATATTATAATTAAAGCAGGGTTTTATATTTTTTTATTATTTATTAATTAAAAATAATATTAAAGTAAAATTTAATAAAGTATAAATTAATTTAAGTTTTAATATAATATTTAAAAGTATTTATATATTATTTATTTAATAATACTTTAATATTTTTATTATTTTAATAATTATTATTTATTTAATAATTCTTTATAATAATTTTTATTAATAATAATTAGGTTATATTATAAAGAAAAATATAAATCTTTAATTACTTATTATTAATAATAATTTATATATTTATAATAATATATTATAACTTATTTTATATTATTTTTATAAAGATTAATAAATATATTTTATTTTATTATTATATTTATATTTTAACTTATTATATAAATTTATATTTATAAAAATAATTATTATTTTATTATATTTTAAGCTTAGCTTTTTATTTAATAAATTTTAATATTATATCTTTTAAAGTTATAACTATTACAAAGTATTAAATTTTATAGTCTTTTTAAAAGAAAAATATTACTATAATAGCTAATATATACTTTTAAATAATAATTTTAATCTTAAAATAACTTATTTATTAATATAGTTCTTTTAAATTTATAATTATACTTTAATATATATAAATATTTCTATTTATATTAAGTAATTATAATATTTATTATCTATTAATAAAGCTTTTTTTATTATAATAATATTATTTAATTTAAAATTAATATATTATTTTTAAACTTTTAATTACTTATTAATATAATTAATTAATCTTATTTTAATAACTTTTTTATAACCTAATATATTTATAGGCTATAATATTAATAAGTTATTAATATATATTTTTATTAAGCTATTTATAATATATTAATATAATATTATTCTATATAAATATATAAATACCTTTAATTATATTAATTAATTAATAGTTAAGTTTATTATATCATTAACTAATTTATTAAGCTATTATTTATTATAATAATATTACTTTATAATATATTATTATAATTATATATAATAGTTTTTTTATTATAAAGGTAGCTGCTTTATTTATTAATATTAATATTAAATTATTATTAAAAAGAGCGGATTGGTTAAAAGGAGCTTAAGAAGATAGGTTTAAAAGAGCCTTAAATAAAACAAAGGAAATAAGTACTATAGGGCCTATAAATAATTACAAAGGAGTCTTTTTAACCAAGAGACTAAGCTTTATCTTAATAAGGCCTAGCGCCTTAAGTATATATTATATAAAAGATATACTCCTTTAATGTATAATAAGCATTATTTTCTACATACCCCCTATATAATAATACTATTTATATACAGTATTATATATTATTTCTTAAATTCTTTAATATTTTATTTTTTTATATCCTTTTTCTTAAGCTTCTTTATATATATAAATTAATTTATATTACTTTTTTTATTACCTTAAAGCAAGGGCCTGTTTTTTTAATAAAGAATTAATTATAAAATAACTTTATACTTTATTTAATAATTAATAATAATAAAAATAAAGATTTATAAATTTAAAGCTTTAATAATAAAGTAAAATACTTAAGGCTATATAAAAAAGCTTTCCTTACCTTTTTATAGCCTTCTTTAATCTTATAATCTTTATTATTATTATCTTTATTAATAATAATAATAATAATAATAAAAATAGCTTAAACTTAAGCTTAAAGAATAAAAAATCTTTTTAAAATAGCTTTATTTAATTTAATACTTTTTATTTAGTATTTATAAACTTATTTACTCTTTAAATTACTTAAAAAGCTATTTTTAATACTATTTATAATTAATACTATATATAATATAATACTTTACTTCTTTTTATATTAATTATAGCTCCCCCTCCTTTTCTAGCCTTTATAGCCTTTATTTTAGTTATACCTTTAGCGCCTGCTTTTATTATAATAGCCCTAGTAATTATTATTCTTTTTATAATGCCTTTAGTACTTATTCCTGCTTTAATTACCTTAGCCCTAGCCTTAGTCTTCTTAGTTATTATTGTATTAATTTTTATAATCCCCTTAGCCCCTCTTGCTCTTGCTTTTATTCTTACTCCTGCTCTTACTTTTATTTTTATATTTATAAATGCCCCTCTTAATAATAATAATAATAATAATAATAATAATAAAAATAATAATAATAATAATAATACTAAAGATAATAATAAAGATAAAGATAATAAAGATAATAATAAAGATAATAAAAATAATAAAAATAATAAAGATTATAATAATAATAATAATAATAATATAGTAAATAGTAATAATAATAATAATAATAATAATAATAATAATAATAATAATAATAATAATAATAATAATAATAATAATAATAATAATAATAATAATAATAATAATAATAATAATAAAGACAGTAATAAAGATAGTAATAAAGATAGTAATAGTAATAAAAATAATAGTAATAATAATAATAATAATAATAATAATAATAATAATAATAATAATAATAATAATAATAATCCTGCCTTTATAGCACTAGCTACTCTATACCTACCTTACTATCCTTATTATTTAAAATACTTAAAAAGTATTATTATTAATAAAGGCAAATTTTTTCAATATATCCTTACTATAGGCTAGTTTTATTAATATTAAAATTACTTTACCTATAGGTATTAATATTTATTAATATAAGCTTAATTCTTTTTATTTAATCTTTTTTTTATTTAATTATAAGCTTTTAGACTTATATAATTAATAAGCCTAGCTTAAGTTTTTTAAAGTATTATAAAGAAAAAGGATACTATAATAAATTACTTTATTTATACTAGATAAAAGCTTAAAAGATAATTATTAAGTAAAAGATATAGTATTACTATTTAGCCTTAAGGTTTATAATAAGCTTTATTTAAGTAAATAATAAAGATTATTTATTAAATAGTCTAGTAAAGCAAGCCTTGCTCTTTAATACTATAATAATATATACTAAAGTATATATTTTATAAGTAAGGCTAGGAGAGTTTTTATTAATTAATAATAATTAATAAGGCACTAGTTTACTAGGTTTTCTTTTTTTTTAATTTTTTATATAATTTTTAGTTAAAAAGGTTAAAGTGCTTTAAATTAATATTTTTATACTTTTTTTTATTATTTTAAGCTTTTCTTTAGTAATTTCTTTATTTTTTTTTTATTTTTTAAAACCTTTAAGTTTAATAAAGCCTTAAAGTATTTAAATTATTAATATAAAAAAGCTTTTATAAGCTTATTAAAGGGCATCTCCTATAAGGTTAAGTATAAGACCTTAAAAGCCCTATATTAATACTCTTAATATAGCTATATATTCTATATATCTATATAATAAAGGTAAGTATTAATCTTTTTATTATCTTTAAGTATAAAATATATTATTTATTAATTATTATAGTTTATATTTTAATTTTTCTTTAGGTTAAAGTGTATTTTATTAAAAAGGCACTATAAACTTATTATTTCTTTTATTATTATTAATAAAGTAAGTAGTTTAGCCTTAGTTATTAATATACTAACTATACTTTAATAAATAGCACTCTATATAATTAGTTTATTAAATAATATTATAAAATATCTTTATAAAGATCTTCTAGTCTTAATATTATTAATAAATAATATATTACTTAAAGTAGTTAAGACCTGCATTTTACTAATCCCTTTATATTAAAGAGTTAAATACTTTTATATAAATAAATAATAAATAAGCTAATTAATAACCTTATAGTGCTTAAGTCTTAGATTAATAGTATATCTTATTAATATAGCTACTATAAAAGCTATATTAAGTCTTATTAAGATTGCTATATAAAGTGCTAATCTAACCTTTTTTTAATAGTTTTTAATCTTAAAGATAATAGCTTAAAAGCTATTTTTTTTAAAAGAAGTATAAAAAGGGGAATTATAAAATACTAATTCTCTTTATTTAAATTAAACTTTTAAGCAACCTTTTATATATATACTTTATATAATAAATATATTTTATACTTAAAATACTTATAAATAATATTAATTCTTAAGAACTATTTTACATTACCCTTTTTATAAAGTTTATATTTCTTTTTTAATATACTTATAAGCTTATTAAATAAAGCATGGTTATATTTATAATATATAATAAAGATATTATTTATAAAGAAATAAAGAAATAACTTTTAATCTTTTAAATAGTATAAGTAAGGCTCCTTTATACTAAAGATTAGCTTTAGTAAGTATAAGGTTATTATAAATTCTTTAAACTATAATTATAATAAATCTTAAAGTCTATAAAGAGCTTTTTTAAGCTTAATAAGCTTATTAAGCAGCTTAAAATCTAGTAGTATTTTATATATAACTAGTATGCCTTGCTTGTTTTTTATTATATTTAAAAATATATTTTTAATATTAAACTATTTAAGCTTTAGGTTAAATCTTATAGTTAAGGCTATAAATACTTAAAATAAGTATATAGTAAGTGTTATAATATAGGTTCCCTAGATAGTTAAGCTTTTTTAAAGGTCCCCTTTAATTATAAGTTATACTTTATACTTTATTAATATTCTAGCTTAATTAAATTTATATATAAATACTTATTTTAATAATAAAGGCATTAACTTAGCTTTTAATTTTTTAATTTCTTTTTAAATTCCTTTATAATATAGGGCTTTAATTTCTTTATATATAGCTTTAATAAACTAATCTTTTAATAAATACTTTATAAACTCTTTTTACCTTTTTAATAACTTAGCTAAATCTTTTAATTTAATAAAAAGCTTATTTAATATTATTACTAGCCTTAAGGTATATTTTTTTAATATATTATTACTTTAAGTATAATAAGTATTATTTATAAACTTATTAAATTATTATTTTTTAATATTTATTAATTAAGCAAGAGATTATAGATATTTTTATTTAAAAGCTTATTAAGTATAGTATATATATTATTAAGCTTATTTTCTTTTTTTTACCTTTTTCTTTTTAAAAAAAAAGCCTGCTTATTTAAGCTTTTTTTTTTTATAGCTTTATGCTTTTATATAAAGCTAAAGAAGATACTTTAATTAAAATAATATACTTTAGTTATTATATTATTAAGCTTTATTTATATAAAATAATAATTTTATAAAGTAAATTATCTACTTTTTAAGCTATACTTTTTTATTATTCTTAAAGTAATAAAAGATCTTTTTCTTTATCTTTATTAATCTATAATTTAATTAAAGGCAGTAAGTAATTTATTTTAAGTATTATTTATAGTATTAATATACTTATTTAAGCCCTTTATAACTAGTATTATATATTAAAATAATTTTATTTACTATTTTATAAAGTATTTTTAATTTTAAAGTTTTATAATATTTAAGGGGTTTTAAGCTTTTAAAAAGCTTTCTTAAGCTTTTAAAAGCTATTACCCTTAAGATTATTTACTTTAAACTCTCTTAAGCAAGGTTATTTTAATATAAATAAATACCTTCTTTAAGTTTTATAAATTTTACTTTATTATCTTTTACTTTATAAAATAGCTTATTTTATTTTATAATTATCTATATATTTAAGCTTTTTAGCTTAAGTTAGTAAAAGTAAGATTTATTAAAGGTTATATTTTTAATTATTAAGATCTTTTTAAGGCAAGGGATTTAAATTTAATAAATATTAATAGCTTAATAATTAATTAAATACTTAATAATCCCTTTAAGGCTAACTTTATATAACCTTTTCTTCCTTCCTGCTTTATAGTTATATTGCAGTATATATATATAGTAACTATAGGTATATAGACTGCTTTAATTAAGCCTTAGGTTAGTAATATACTTTTAAATTTATAAAAAAGCATGCCTTTAAAAATATTCCTTTAGCTTATTAATTAATAAAACTATTTTATTTACTTTTAAAAGGCTTATATTAATTAAATATATAGTAGCTTTTAAGCTTTTTAACTATAGCTTTATAAAAAGCCTTGTATTATTAAGTATCTTAATAGATTTATTAATTACTTCTTAACCTGCTTATTTAAAGCTACTATTTAGTTTATATATAAAAAAAAGTATAAGCTTTAAGATTATACCTTTAATATTTAATTAATATTAAAATTATATTTTATTTATAATTATAATAATAACTTACTTATTATCTTGCCTTACCCTGTAAATATATATATAAAATTATCTTTTAACTATATATTTATAATAAAATAATATATTAAAAATAGTTTTTAATTCTTTATTTAGTAATAATATAGTATATAACTATCTACTATATTTATTTTTTATAATAAGTAATTAGTTTACTTTATTAAACCTTAATAAGTAATTTTATAAATCTTAATATATATATTAAAAAGGCCTTAATATATAATATTTAAACTATTTATATAAGATATACTTTATTATAAGTAATATTAAGTATACTTTATATTTAATTTTTTTTATACCTTTAATTTAAATATTTTTAATATTATATATAAGGCTTTTAAGTATATAAAAGTTTAAGTAGCCTGCTTTAAAATATTATAATTCCTTTATATTATAATAAAGAATTAATAAATCTTTAGTTAGTCTTTTATTTTATACTCTTTACTTTACTTAATTATTTACTATAATAAGTATAAAAGTATAGTCTATATATAGTATTATTTCTTTATTAAGGTTTAAAGTATAAAGAGATAATAATTTATATTTAAGGAATATTAAGCCTTACTTTTTAATTAAAAATACTAACTTTATATTTTAATTAAGGGTTTTAAAGTAAAGTAAGTAATTAAATCTTATATATTATATATTTACTTTCTTAACCTTAATCTTAAAGATAATATTAATATAAAATCCTTTAACTATTATTATATTATTAAGTATAAGATCCTTTATCTTTAGTCTATAAGCTTTATTAAAAATATTTTTAAGTTTATAAATACCTTTTTTAAATACTTTAATCTAGTTAATACTTACTTTAACTTAATCTTTATTATTATATAGTATAAAGCTTTTTAATTTAAAAAGGTTTTAGCTAGTAATAAGGTATATAGCTTTATAAATATTAAAGATTATATTTATATTAAGCTTATAATTATTATTTATAAATATATTATAAACTCTTAAGGTATTTATAATATTTATAATCTTAAGGTTTATAATTATAATAATAATAGCTTTAAGGAAGTTGTTTTTTTAATTAAACCCTTTTTTATTAACTAAGGTTTTAGCTAGGTTTTAATTAAGTTTCTTTAATTTTAAGTAAAGGCTATTTTACTTAAGGTTATTAAATACTTAGCAAGTAGTATTATACTATATATTTAAAGGGTTTTTATTATTTATAAAGCATGATTTATTTTTTATAAATATATATTTAAGGATCTTATAGTTTTTAAAAAGCTAAAAATACCTTACTTTATTAATATAATAAAGGTAAGTATAAGTCTTTTTTTTTTATCTTCTTTTACTTAACCTTTTTTATTTAAGTATTTACTTAATATAATATATACTTTTATATACTTTTTTTAATAATTATTAATAATAATTAAGAGAAAGTTTAATTTATATTACTTTAGTATAAAAATAGCTAGTTAATTATTATTTTTTAGTTTAAAAAGCTTATTATACTTTATTTTTATTTAAGTAAATATAAAATATACTTTAATTATATTTAAAAAGTTATTAATTATAAAATTTCCTTTAATATTAAAAATTTTATAAACTATAGCCTTTATATAAGCTTAAGACTATATAGTATACTATACTTTTAGTTTAAAGTTTATATACTTAACATTCTTTAATATTAAGTAATACTTTTATTAAATAGTCTTTTTTAAGCTTAATTTACTTAAGGTAAGCTTTTTTTTTAATTATATTATAATTTAGTATATAATAAATATTATATAGTCTAGATATTTAATTATAAATATAGCTATAGTGCCTTTATAAATATTATTATTAATTATTTAATTAATTTAATTTTAAATTATTATATTTACTTTTTTAATATTTATAAAGTATACTTATTTTAACTATATATAGTTATATAGATCTTTTATAATTTAAAAGATTTATTTTAATTTAATATTTTTTACTTTAATATTAAAGATATATACTGCTTAAATATATATATTTTTAATTATTAAAAGCTTTTTAAGCTTAAGATTATTATTTACTTACTTAAGTTTATTTAAGTTAATTTATTCTTAAATTCTTTAAGTAATTATAAAATTATAAAGTATTATAAACTACTTAACCTATTTTATAGACAAGTCTAGCTTAATTTAAGCAAGGGAATTATTAATTTTTATATTATTTATATTAATTACTTTATTATAGTTATTTTTAAAAGTTTTTAATATTTTATAATACTACTTAAGCTTATAATTATTAAAAAGAGTAGATTAATTAAAAAAAGCTTAAGAAGATAGGTTTAAAAAAGCTTTAAATAAAATAAAGGAAATAGGTACTATAGGGCTTATAAATAATTATAAAGGAGTCCTTTTATCTAAGAGACTAAGCTTTATTTTAATAAGGCCTAGCACCTTAAGCATATATTATATAAGAGATATGCTCCTTTAGTATATAACAAGCACTGTTTTCTATAATTATCTTTATTTATTATTTTTAAAGTATATAAATTATAAAGAACTAGCTTTATAATAATTATAAATAAGTATTTTAATATAAATTTATATATTTAAAGAAAAAAGAGTCTTTATACTTTTGCATTTTTTTATTACTAGTTATATACTTATAGAATAAGTATACTTTAAAAAAGGGCTAGGCCTTTATAAAGCCTAGGTTAGTAATACCTTAGGTAAGGGCTAGGCTTTTATAAGGCTTGGGTTATATAAGGCTTAAGTAAAGCCTAAGCCTATAATATATATAAGCTATAGTTAAAGAGTATATAAATAGCTGCTTATTTATATAATATAATATTATTTTATATAAATAAAATATTATTATTTATAAAAAAATTAAAGTAATAATTTAAAATATATATACTTTTAAATATTAAAGAGTATATAGCTAACCTATAGCTAGATTAAAGTAGTATATATATATATAGCTATTATACTTATATACTATAATATAACTATAAGCTTGGCTATAATAAAAAAGAGTATAAAGTAAGCTTTAAAAAAATAATAAAATATTTTATAAATTATTTTATAATTAATTTATATAAAGTATATATCTTTTAACTTAAGAAGGTTATAATTATAAAGAATATTATTTTTAATAAAACCTATTATTATAATTTATAAAAATAAAATATAAAAAAGCTTATTATATATTAGCTAAATAAGCTATTTATAAAGCTTAATAAAGATAAGGTAAATAAGATTAACTTAATTAATTAAATTTAAAATAAAATATAAAGAGCTTTTTAAAAAAATAAAAAGTATTTAAACTTAAAGGTAAAAGTATTAAAAAATATTATAAACCCTTAAGAATTAGTATTATTAAGGCTTTAAATATTAAAGAATACTTTAAAAAAAATCTTTAAAGTATATAAATAAAAAGTAAATATAATATTATAAAAAGCAGTCTAGTTATTAATAAGCAGTATTATATATATTTAAAATAAAGATTTATATTTTTAAGAATATATAGCTTAATAAACTAAATTAAAGAAGATTTATAGATTTTAACCTTATTATTAAAGTAAAGCAATAAGCAGGCAACTACTAATCTAGTATTAAATATATTGCTTAAAAATAATAAAATATAATAGTAATTAATTAATAAAAAATATTTAAGAGGTACTTAAAAGATTATAAAGTTAATATTATAATAAAAAAGTATATAATAAAAAAGGATAGTAGCCCTTTATATAAAGTTACTTATTATAAGGTATAAATAAAGATTATAAAAACTAGGCCTTTAAAGTATATATTTAATAATAAATAAATTCTTAATATTAACTAGATTTAATATATTACTTAATTAATAAATATTAATATTAAAAAATATAAAAAGTACTTAAATAATATTTATTATATTAAATATAATATTTAATTAAAGTTTAATTAAATAAATATTAATAATTTAAGTTAAGCTAGTAATATATTAAAAAGATTTATTAAAAGTATTAAATAATTAAAATAAATTATTAAAGTATTTATTAAAAGATAGATTCCTTAAGGCAGTATATAAAGAAGTATTAATACTATATATAAAAAGAATATAGGTTAAGATTAATTAAAAAAAGGTATTATTAAGGCCTTTATTAATAAAGTAAGTATTTATATATAAGCTATATATAAATAGATTATTAAAGCATTATAAAGCATGCTTAGTAGTATATAAAGATCTTTAAAAAAGCTTTATAATAAAAAGTATATATATAATTATATTAATAGTATAAATATTTAAAATAATAATTATACTTTTTATAAAATTAAACTTTAAACTTAAATAATTTAATATAAAAAATATATTTTTAAATATAAATTATAATAAGTATAGTATCTTTATAATATATAAGCTTTTTAAAGGAATTAAATAGCTTAATAAAGTAATAAATTTAAAAAAAGTATTATATAGATTGCAAGACTTATTAAGTCTTTAGTTTAATAAATTATTAATAATATTAATAAAGCTTAGCTTATAGTAAAGTATTAAAGAGCCTTGCTTATTTTATATAGTTAATAAAAAGGTTTTTATATTATTTTATATAGATAATATTATTTTAATATATTATAAAAGCAATAAAGTATTATATAATAGCCTTATTAATATATTAAAAAAGAAATATAAATTATATTATAAAGGTAATATTAAATAGTTCTTAGGTATTTAAATTATTTAAAATTATTAAGAGTATAAGATCTACTTATTATATAATACCTATATTAAAAAAGTAGTATAGAAGTTTAAGCAGAAAGATATTAATTAATACCTTATAACTTTAATAACTTAAATTAAATTAAATAAAAACCTTTAATAAGTAATAAAATTATAAATAAAAAGCTATTAAAAAAAGATTAATATAGTACTTTATATTATAATTATAATATAAATAAAAATCACCTTTATTATATTTTATTTTTTATATTTTTTAATAAATCTTAAAAAAGAATATTATTAAGTAATAAATTAGCTTATTTACTATCTCTATATATAAAAGCACTTTACCCTTTAATATAAAAAGTATAAAGAAATATAAATATTAACTATTTATAGTAATATATCCTTTATTAATAATATAAAGACTTAAAAGTTATCTTAAAGATATTTAATAACCTTATATAATAGATTTATAATTTAAAATATAATATATTAAAATATAGTAATAACCTTAACTATAAAGGCTAAGCTATATACCTTAAGCTAAATAATATAAAAAATAATAACTTTATAATACTTATTTTTATAAATAAAATTTAATACTTAAAAAGATTAAAATATAAACTATAATAATTAATAAACTATATAGTTAGTAACTATAAAGAGTAATAAAATAAGTATATAACTATATTATATAAATATATAGAATATATAGTTAAAGTAAGAATTTAAAAAAGGATTATTTAAAATAACCTTTTTTCCTTTATAATAAATACTTATTAATAAATTAATAAAAAATCTTTTATAATAAAGCTTTAAGAGATTTATTAAATTATTAAATATAGTAAATTTATTATTATATTATATTAAAAAGTAGATTATTAATAAAAGTAATATATAAAAAAGAAAAGAAAGTAAGGCTTGCCTGCAAGCTATATTATATTAAAAACTTAAATTACTTTATTTCTTTATTAACTTTTTTATTTTATTACTTAATATATTTAAGGCTATAATTAAGGCTATAGTATTGTTATTATTATTATCTTTATTAAAGAAGTGCAGGGCAATCTTTAGCACCCTTGCTATAAGCTCCCTGCCTGTTTTTAATAAGTTAAATTAAAAATATAAAGCTATTTTATATTTATTAAATAACTACTATAATATTAATAATAAAGTAAGTAATAATAAAGAGTAAAGTATTTATAACTTTATTATTATTTAACTTTACTTAATAAAAGGTTATTATTAATAACTTTAACTAAAGGTAGTTAAGTATAGTATTAATAAAAAGAAAGCTTATTTAAAAAAAAAGAGTATATTAAGGTATATAATAATAATTATTTATAAAGTAATTAAAGTATCTTTTTATAATAATATTATTATACTTTATATATTAATTAAAATTACTTTTTTTAAAATAGTACTTAAAATATAGTTTTTATAAAGCAGTATTATTAATTAAGCACTTGTTATTATATTTATAAGCTTTAAAAAGGCTTTTAAAGTATTATTATCTTTTTTTTTTACTTTATAACTTTTTAAATAATTATTTTAATTAATATAATTAATTAATAAAAGTAATACTTTAAAAAGTAGCTTATTATAATAAAGGGATAATACTTATTATAAAGAGGATTATAGCTATATTAACTATTTTAAAGAAAAAGATAATAATAATATTAATAAAAAAAGATTAATTTTATAAAGTATAAGAAAAGCGCTGTATTTTATAAAATAAGTATTCCTTTATTTATTATTTATAGTGTAATTTAATAAAATAAAGTATATATATTCTTTTTATTTCCTTTATATTAAATAATTATTAATATTATAAAGAAAAATAAAAAATAAAGCTAAATTTATATATAAGTATAGTATTTATTTATAAAATAAGATAATAATAATTAATAAGTTAATAAAAAGCTTAATATTATTAATTAAATTAAGCAGTATTTAAAGAAGTATTTTAAATAGCTTCCTTAAATAAAGGGTATATTAAAAAAAAGTATAATAAAGTAAGACAATAGTAAGACTATATTATTAAGCAATAATATAATAAGTTAAGTGCTTAAGGGCATAGCTTTATAATATACTAAATACTTATATAAATAATAAGCTATAATATATATTTCCTTTATTTTAATTAAGGCATTTTATATACTCTTAAATTACTTTATTAGCCTAACGCGCATTCTAATAGTTAATAATAAAAATACTAAAGTAAAAAAATACTTTAATACTTTAATTATAATAAAAAACTTAAACTTTATTAAATTTTATATAAACTTAAATAATAATAATAAAGTTAACCTTATTAATATATAATTTATAAAAAAGTAAGGTTATTAATAAGTCTTAATAAAGAGTATAAGACTTAAAGTCTTTAATAACTTAATTATTTTATATTATAATACTTAAGCTATTTTTATTAACTTTATAAACTTAAAAAAGACTATTTAATATTTTACTTACTATTGCTTTAATATTAACTATAATTTATACCTTTATAAAGCCTTAATACTCTTAAAAATATTAATCTTATTTAATAAATAAATTTACTTTATACCTTAAGACTAAAGGTAGTAGTTTAAGTTAAATTAAAAATAACTTAAAATTATATAACTTTATAAATTTTAAAAAGCTTATAAACAAATAGCCTATATTTACTTAAAGATAAAGCCTTAAGACCTTAATAATATTTTTATTAAACTCTTTAACTTTATAAAAGTATTTAACTTTAAAAAATTAAATATTTTACCTTTTTATTAATTAAGTAACTATATAATTAACTTATTTTTAAATATAAAACCACTTTATAAATTTATTTACTTTTTATTTTTTAAAGAGCTATAGAAACTTTAAGAATACTTTAAAGAAAACCTTAAAAAAGAAAGGATATAATTATAATAAAGTTTTATTAATATATTAATCTTTTTTATATTAAAAAAAGATAAGACTCTTTACTTTTATATTAATTATTAAAGCCTTAATAAAGTAATAAAAAAATTATTACTCTCTTTCTTTAATTTTAAAAATCTTAAACTATATTTTAAGTATAAATATTATAGATTCAGGCTTTACCTAATCTTATTAAAAGGATTAAAAAAGCTTTATATAGCTAGTTAAATAGATTAATAAGGGATTTATTTAATATATACTCTTTTACTATATAATGCAATTAGGTAGCGCCTAATTAAGTGCTAAAGGCTATTGTGCTAGCTATTGCTTAGCCCTTTTAAGGCCAGTCCTTTATAGTTAAATAGATTATTAAAAGGTTATAGGTTTAAACCTAGGTTAAGGGACTCGCTTGGCCTAGGCTTATAAAGGCACTAGACTTATAAAGTATAATATATAGTAAGTAAAAGAGAGGCTTGATTTATAAGGTATAGTATATAGCTAGGCAGAAGCTAGGGGGTGTGTGGTAAGGCCTATAGTAAGAAGCTATATTATAGATTCAGGCTTTGCCTAATCTTATTAAAAGGATTGAAAAGGCTTTATATAGCTAGTTAAATAAATTAATAAGGGATTTATTTAATATATACTTTTTTACTATATAATACAATTAGGTAGTGCCTGACCAGGCGCTAAAGGCTATTGCGCTATCTATTGCTTAGCCCTTCTAGGGCTAGTCCTTTATAATAAATTATTTTATAAAGATTAATATTAAAAATACTTATTATTATATTTAAATTAAATAAAAAAATAAATAAATAAAAATATTTTAAATATATTATAAATATTATAAATACTTTATAATATTTTTTAAACTTATTAATACCTTTATTATATTTTAATACTATATTTATAAAGTACTATATAAATTATTAAATACTATTTATATAATATACTTAAATAATATTTTTATCTTTTTAAAGATTTATAATAAATATATTAATTATATTAAGTAAGTCTTTAAATAATTATATAAAGTAAAGCTATATATAAAACCTTTAAAATATATATTTTATTAAAATTAAGTTAAGTTTTTTAAGTTTATTTTATTAAATAAAAGCATTTTAATAAACCTTTAATAAATAAAGACTATTATAACTTAAAAGCTTTCTTAAAGCTATAAAAAAATATAAATTTTCTTTAGGTTTTATAACTTTTATTAATACTTTATTAAAGGTTATTTAAAGATAATAGCCCTTTTTATAGCCTTACTTAAAGATAGTAAAAATAAAAAAAAGCTTAGGTTTCTTTAGCTAGATTTTATAATAATAAAGGTATTTTATTAACTTAAGGATGTTTTTTAAATAATACCTTTTTTATAATATTTTAACTTATAGTTATAGGTTTAAATAAAGATTAATACTTTTAGGTTTATAATAATTAATATACTTTTTTAACTTAATAAAAAAAGAAAGTATTATTTAATAACTTTTTAATTAAATAAATTTAATAAAGTTAAACTTAATTATAAAATATTAAATTAAGAAATATTTATAATTATTAAGTTATTTAAATATTAATAATATTATATTAAAAAAGTAAAGAATTTTATAAAAGTCTTATTAAATTATAAAAACTTATAAATATTTATATATTAATTAAAGTTATTAAAAAAATAAGTAAAATAGTATATATATCTTGCTTTTTTTTTTATTATTAAATATAAGCTAAAAAAAATAATCTTATTAATACCTTATTAAAAAGACTATACTATAAAACCTTAATATTAAAAAATAAAAAGTTATTACTTAACCTTAAAAAAAAACCTAACTTTAATATAAAGTATTATAATAATATTAATATATTATAAAGGGTATAATAAAAAATTAAAAATAATTAAAAAAGCTTATATTTTTAATTAATTTAAGTATAATAAAATATTTTTATAAATTAAAATACTTAAAGTTTATAATTAATATAATAAAATATTTTTAATAAGTAAAATACCTTAAGTTAAAGGGTTAAAAAGTATAACCTTTTTAATTCTTAAATAATTAATTAATTAAGCTAAATAGTTATAGCTAGTTAGTAATAATTATAGCAGGCCTATAGTAGCTATAGCTAGCTATAACCTGAATTTTTATTTATTAATATAATAATTAAATAAGTTTTTATTATAATAATAAATAATAAATAATTATTAATTTAATAAACTCTTTAATTTTTATTAATAAATTAATAATTATTTTATTAATTAAGTTAAAAAAACTAATTTATAATTATTACTAGATTTATATTAAGATAACCAACCTTATTATATAATAAAAACCTTATAAAATTATTATTAAACCTTTTATTTAAAAAACCCCTTTAAGCTGCTAGGTACTTAATAACTTAAAGGGGTTTCTTAATAAAGGGTTTAATAATTATCTTTAAGGCTTTTATTATATTATAAACCTAGTTATATTACTATAAGTTTAATAATAATTATAAATTAGTTTTTTTTAGCTAAATTAGTTAAGTAATTATTAACTTATTAATAAAATTTAAAAAGTTTATAAAATTAATTAATATTTTTAAGTTATTATTATAGTAAAAAACTTATTTAATTATTATATTAATAAATAGAAATTTAAGTTATAGCTAGCTATAGCTATTATAGCTAGAAAGCGATAATAGCTAGAACGCGATTATAGACCAGCTATAGCGATTATAGACTGCTATAGCTATTATAGACTTCTATAGCTATTATAGACTGCTATAGCTATTATAGACTGCTATAGCTATTATAGACTGCTATAGCTATTATAGACTGCTATAGCTATTATAGACTGCTTTTGCTATTATAGCTAGAATATAATTATAGCTATAATATAATTATAGGCTTATATGAATTTATAATATCCTTTTTTTTAAATAATAAAAATTGATTTTATATAAAATTAAGTTATAAAAAGCTTAAATATATTTTTTTATAATTTTTTTACTTTATATAAGCTATTGTTTTATTAGTTAAAGTTATGATAGGTTTTAGGAAATACTTATGGAGGAAGAATCCAAAAGAGATGTCTCAGGCCACCTGATTGACTAGGCCTAATTAGGCCTAGTGCCCTGATTGGTGTAATTTAGCTAGGCCTGTTCCCTCCCACACCACAGCCTTCCTTATTATATAACCTTTATTATTACAGCCTTTATTATATAATCTTTATTATATAACCTTTATTATTAAGACCTTCCTTCTTACCCTAGCAGCTAGCCTAACCTTTAGATTAATATAAAGCCTTTACTAAAACTATTTTTTATATTGTAATCCTTGTTTTTTTCCTTTATATATTTCCTTATCTTAACCCTCTTTATACCCACTACTACTTTTTAATATAATAATCTCTTTAATATACTTTAAGATTTAATCCAGGCCTAGATTACTAACTATAGTATCTTTTCTTAAGCTTAGATCCAAGCTTTAATAACTAATGCCTGGGTATTCAGGGCCTTTATGTTTATCTTTTTATCTATATAAAGTAGACTATCTAGGCATTAGGCCTGGTTGTTGCTGCTTAATGCACTAGGCCTAATTAGGCCTAGTTAATTAAGTGGCCTGAGACATCTCTTTTGGATTCTTCCTCCGTATATACAGGCTATATAGAGCGGTGCACAGACCACTATGGTTTAAATAAGAATATGCTATAGTGCAAATAGGAGAACTCTTCTTTTTAATATCTACTGCTATCTTGTCTTAAATACATTCTTTAATATAAACTTTATTCTGCCTCTCTCCTTCCTCTTCCCCTAACACCCTGCGGCTCCTGAGGGGGTCTGATCTGGCGGTTGTCCCGGTGTCGATGCCCTTATAGCCAGAAAGATGGCGTCGGGTCCTGCTGCAGCTTAGATGGGTCGACATATAGGTGTTCAGCCTGGGGGGGAGTTGGCATTAATGGCCACCACACTGTCTCCTCGGGAGCATCTGGTTGGACATCCAAACGGACAAAGTCCTCGCTATAGCAGGGCTCAAAGTCTGGGATACTCCGCCCAACGCTCATGGTCGTCTGAACTGAATTTACAAACTGAGGGCGGGGCGCAGGAGAATACTGCTGAGCAGGAGGAGTTTGCAGAGCAGGAGGAGTCTGCAGAGCTAGACAATGCTGCTGAGCGAGCATGCGGGCTTGCTCTTTGGCATGTGGAAACGCGTGATCAAACATCAGATGGATCATGATATGGCGCCAGTCTTCAGCAGACGCCGCCTGCAGGTTGCCCATGACATCCGTGGAAGCGGCGTACCGGTTTTTTCTGCCATCCTCTTCAATATATGCCTCATCCCTGAGGACGACGGAGCGAGTGATTCGAAATTCTTTTCCCGTTCGTTTCTTGTGAACCGCACTCGCCATCCGCGCCGACAGGACCCGCGCTTCCAAGGTCCGATCCTTACGCCGCGAAGCAGCTATATACGCACGCTCTTGGTTCTCCTCAGGAGTACGCTCCGACTAGAAACTATTAACATACCGCTATGTTTGCGACGAGGCGAGCACATCTTACCTTCCTGACAGTTTTTTTATACGTGGGCGAGGATTTTTTGTCCGCAGTGGTCTCTGTGACGAGTCAGACGATTCAGTCACTATACTTGCAATTGCTGTTGGGAACTTACCGCGGGAAGAGCCCATGATGAACACACCAAAGAGATGGCACTAAAGAGATGACACTAAAGAGATGACACCAAAGAGATGGCACGATGGGCCGGCTCAGGAGTGAGTGAAGAAGTCGAGCAGGTTTGGGAAGGAAGGGGGGGAGGAGGCCGAGGGGACCCGTTCGTGTGTTTATATGCACAGCCCTGAAAAGCCGCGAGCGCCATGTCGGCTCGGGCTGGCACAAGATTCCACTTCCACCCAAATTCGAAATCTGCCCCAGCTCCAACTTTAGGCAATCGGCTTCTCGGTAAGGCGATCGATCTCGATGGCAACGGGCAGTTAGCGATCGGCGCATGTACAGGTATCGGCCAAGTAGCCCCAGTTGGCGCCGGCGCAGCTCATTGCCTCATCGGGCGAGTACTCTGGCCCGTTTACTTTTGGGCCCAGATCGGCCGGCTCTCCTTCAACCACTCACGGGAGCACATTTCTAGTGTGTCGTCTGCTTCGCTGCTTTGCTTGGAAAGGTTCTAAGAAAGGTATGGTAAGGATGCTTGATTATTCTAAGTTATCTACTTCTAAAAGACCCCAATTTATAGTTCCTACACACTGTGCCCATTGTACCTTCCTCAGTTCGTATCCGCGGAAGGTGGCGCTCAAAGCCCCCTTTTGTTTTTGCCCTATATCGTTTTGTTGAAGCGCGGCCGGTGAGTTCTGGCAAGCTCTCGGCAACTCTGGTTGGAGAGCCTAGAGCCTCGTTGCTTCTGCTCCTGCTCGTCGGAGCAAAACTACACAGGGGGGGGATTAGTGGCGGTGGGGGTGACAGAGAGAACATTCTAGGAGGGAGGCAAACCGTAAAGGTGGGAGGGGAAACGTTCGAAAGGAGCCTGAGCCGCAATTGGGGCGTGTTCCCGCCGCAAGCCGTAACGCTGCAAGCCGTAACGCTGCCAATGTGTGTTCTGATATCGTGGGAAAGGGGGAGTGTTGATTCCATACATGCAGTGCTTTGGATAGGCCGACGGGTTTTGACAAGTTTTGAAGCGATTCCGCCCGCTTGAGACCAAACAATGGCTCTCCACAGCTTCTCGAAAAAACAAAGGGAAAAAGAAGAAGAAGTACGGAGTACTACTACGTGCAGGTACTGTAGGTGTAGCTTATTACTACTAGTCATAGGTACTAGGAACTATAGCAGTATCAGTACAGGTGCATAGGCACTTACCATAGTATAGTGCCTGCACGTAGCTGCTGCCACTCGCAGCTCAAGGATGATTCGCCACGGCGGCATGCGCGCACCCGGAACTTCTTGATAGAGATTGCTCGATACCCTTTTCGCATCCGACCCCCAAAGGAACCGCCATCGAAGCCCTCGACGGCACCGGGTCTCGATCTCTCGCACTATCCCTATCCGCGGCAATAACATGAACAAAAAAAAAAAAAAAAGCAACATTGCCACATGTGCAGCTAGGAAACGTTCCAAGAGCGACGGAGCTTCTGCTCCAACTTCGCTACTACTAAGCCAAGGCTCGTCTCCACAAAGCGGTACTTGAGAGTACCAGTACGGCGCCGGCTTAATAGCCCCCACCTGTGGCCCAAAATCGAACAAGGCCAGCCTTGCATCGTGCCTGTTATCCGTGCGCTAGTCCCGATGTGGATAGACCGCAGAACATCCCCTCCCCAAGAACGCACGTCACCACCCACATGACAAGAACAATATACGGAGTACGGAGTACTGGTGTTGCATTGAGTCAGGAGACCCCAAAGGGACTTGATGTGAGGAGCTGTACATAAGGTAAGTAACCCATGCAACCTGTACATGTACAATGTACAGCTTTGGTTTTCGCGCTAAAAAAAGATCGCCTGTATAGCGTACGGCTTTCCTTTTTAGCGGCTTTTTAGCGCGAAAAAGGGTCCATTAGCGCTTGAGAAAAAGGCTCTATATTTTTTCACTACTAATAACCTTAACCTACCCACTACCTAGTATGTTTATACTTGTATATTATCATGATAGAAAATCAAAGAAACCCTTATTGAAATAAAAAGAACGCTGTACATTATACAGATTTCCTTTTCCTTTTCTTTTTTCGTGTAATGGGAAAGCTGGACATTGTACGCGACAGGTTACATGGGTTGCGTTACCTTAGTATGTACGGCTTCACATAACCTACTAGGTACTACTCCCCTAAAGGAGAGTTTCGCTCCTCCAACGTTTCTGTCGTCTGGTTTTTTACAACTCATGTTAGCCTCGTAGGGCGTATGGCTTAAACTTCTTGCGGCCCGGAGAGCTCTTCAAGGAGCCACGCGGCTTGGAGATTTGCGAGAGGCTGTTGGGCCCTTCCTAGGGGAAACTGCGGCGCATCCCAGAAGCCGTGTGTCAGGACAGCATATAGATATATTATATATAATGAAAAATAAATAAAATAAAACAAGCAGTTCGGGGCTATTTCGCTATTTAGCACGGACTCTAGCTTGAAAAAAAAAGACTAAATAAATAAATAAAAGTAAAAAAATTTTTAAAAGAAAGTTGCTCTAGTTGAAAATACAGAACGGGACGTAAACATCTTGGTTTCGTTCCCAAATGAGCCGTAGAAGCTCAACGCATTCTTCGAGATACAATGTACGTAAAAGTTGCCCCTGATTTATTTTGCGCCAAACCACGGGAGAAGAAAAAGTTTATTGTACGCCATAGGGAAGCGTAAATCGCGTCTTGCATCGATACTTTTAACTAGGGATGAAATAACCCATAGGTAATTAAGAAGGTAATAGCTTAGTCAAGCCTATAAAATAATAAATAAGTAAAGAATAGGTAAAGAATAGTAGTATTTACTTACTTTAAGTACTTAATTTAGGTATAATTATATTTAAGTAGTAAATAAGTATAAGGAGATTAGCTAAAGCCTAAAATAAACAGCTTAATTTAAGTATAATACTAAACCTAAAATATATAATAATAATTATTATAAATAATTAATATAAAAGATTAAGAAAATATATTATATATAAACTATCTATTTAAATATTATATTATTAATTTTTTAAGTCTTTATAATAAATATAAATACTAAATAAGTTAAGTATTACTTAATTATAAAGTATAATAAGGCTAACTTTATTAATAAAGTTAGGTTTATATAGAATAATAAAGAGTTAGTAATATTTATAAATAAAAGCTTAAGGTAATTAAAACTTTAAGTATTAAAGACCTTTTTAATTATAATAAAGGGCTTTTAAGATTAATATTATTATTATTATTAAAATAATTATAAATATCTTAATCTTTAAAAAAAAATAAATTTAATAATATATTTTTAATATTTATTAAAGGCTATAAAGGAATTATAATTTCTTTCTCTATAAGATTTAAAAGCTTAAATAATAATTTAAGGCATTTATTAATAGATTAAAGGATATAAGAATATCTTAAAGCCCTTTTTAACTTAAATAATTAAGCATTATATAATACTTTATTTTAGTAATTTAAATAATAATTAAGGCTAAGAAGAGGAAGTTATTATTATTAATCTTCTTACTTAAATAAATAAATATTAAACTACTCTTTAATAGTTTTAATATTTAGTTAATACTAATTATAATAATAAATTTAGTAGTAAATACTTTAAGCCTTTTTAAAGGGAATGCTGCTTAGCTAAATTACAAGAAAATCTCTAGCTATATAGTTAAGATTTATATATTAAGGTATTTATAAAAGCCTTACTTAAAATTAATATATAGACTTATATAAATTACAGGCTTTATTAAAGAAGTTATAGTAGACTTAATTAATATATTTATAATTATTAATAGCTTAATAAAAATTAGTTATATTTAATTATTATAAATAATTATTATAAATACTAACTTTTTTAAAATTAAAAAAAGCTATATATATATTATTAATAGTAGGTTTGCTAGGCTTTAAAGCAACTAGATAATAATAATAGTAATAATAATAAATAAATACTTACTTTAAAATATCTTATAAAGATTTAAGTATAAAAGCAAGATATTTAAAACTAGCCTATCTAAGGTCTTGCTTTACTTATTTATTAAAAGGGTATAAAAGCTATATAATAAAATATATATCCTAGTCCTTTAAAATAATAAAGATATACTTCTTTAATTTAATCTATATTAATAAAATAGCTATAAAAAGTGATTTTTACTATATTTTATTAATAACTTTACTTTCTTTTATTATTAAATTAATAAAAATAATACTAAGGTATAATGCATTAATTTTAAGGTATTAAATAGTTATTATAAATATAGAGTTTTACTTATAGCTTATTTTATTTATTAACTATAAAAATAAATAGCTAATATTAATTAAGTATTCAATTTATTGCTAATTTTCTATAATAATCTATTAATCTTATTATTATAATAAAGATAAATATTTATTAATTATATATTAAAGATAATAAGTATAAATAAGTATTAAAGTTATTAAATTCTATTAGGTTAGTATATTATAAAGTAATTTTAAGGGTTCTTTATAGTCTGCTAGTAAAAATAATAAATTGCTTTATTAAATTTTAAAAAAAATTACTTATTGCTTAAGACTTTTATTAAGTACTTAAGCTAAGTAATAAACCTAAAAGAAAATAATTAGTGATTATTATATTAGATTATTATAGATTGAAAATACTTTTAGAATAGTATTTATAATGCTAGTTAAGTTAAATAATAGCTTTATATTATTATTTAAATTAATATCTTTTTATAAAAAAGAATTAGGCCCTTTTAGATAAGCAGTAGATATAAGATTATTATATCTTATTAATTTCTTAATATTAAAAACTTTAGTTATTAATAAATTAATAATATAAGCTATACAGTAAATCTATAAAATTTATATTTATAATAAAGTATTAAGTTAATATTAAATAGCATTTATTAATAATTATATTTTTAAATATAAACTATTATCTACTATAATAATAAAAATATAGCTTAAAAGGTTATATTTACTTAAATAATTAATAATATAAGATATTTAAGTATTTATGCCTTAATCCTTAAATATATTAATAAAGCTAAGACCAACTTCTTAAAGGCATTAATATTAATTAATAAAATAATTAATAATTTTAAGAATATAATATTTACTTAATAATAAGGTTTAAGTATTAATAATAAGTAAAATATTTATACTTAATAATAGATTATAAAGAGTTAGTTACTATACTTTATTTATATAGGTAGATATATATTTAATAAGGTATATTTAAGATAGTATCTTAAATTAAGGCAAGAGTTATAAAAGAAAGTTCTAAAGTAATATATTTTAAGTAAGATTTATAAAAAGATTATTAACTATAAAAGCATAAATTAAAAGTCTTATAGCTTTAGTTTACTACTTTTACAATCTAACTTAAAAATAATTATTATAAATAATTATTATAATTTATAATAATATATATATTAATAAATTTTCTCTCTTTTTTATAAATAAAGGATTAAATTAATATATTTATTAATTTATATAGTTAATAAACTTAATATAGTGTATTAAAGCTATTATTTTAGTTAAATTTTAGTTAAGGTATACAAGAGATTATTTATAGTAAATATAAATAATAACTAGATTTCTTATTATAATTTACATACTAAAATAGAATAGCTCTTAAATTTAAGCAAGTTAGCGCTTTTTAAAAATATTTAGTGCTTTTATTTTTCAATCTTTTAAAGATAATTACTAAAGATATAAATCTAAAAAAGCATTATAAATATTTTTAATATACTATTTAGTTAATTACTATTAATTAAGGAAAATATTAATAATAAACTCTTTAAAAATATAATAAGTAGGTTCTCTTTAAACTTAAAGTAATAGGCTAATTATTAAAGCTATATTAAAGTATAATAAAAAAGGTAAAAGTTAAAAAGTATTAAAGAGCTAATTATTTTAAATAATTATCTTAAGTATATATACTTAAATATATATATATAAAGTAGGTATTCTATATTCTTAGTAATATTTATTAAAATAATTCTACTTAATCTACTTAATATACTATATAAATAATATAAAATATACTAATTAAATATAATTAATCTAATTTTTTAATATATTAATAATATTTAGCTAGTAATATATTAAGATTATAAATAAGGATTAATACAAGAATAATAGATATTATTAATATAGGTTAACTTCTTTAATATATTTTTTAAAAAATTTTTAAAAGTTTAAATTATCTTTTCACTATTTTTAAAAATAAAAAACTTCTTATTTTTTTACTATTAAATTTTTAACTTATTATTATAATTAATTATAATAATCTATTTAAGTATTATTTTTTAATAATACTACTTTAGCAAACTATTTAAATTTCTTAACTACTAGGTTAAAGAGTTAAACTTTAAAAAAAAATTATTCTTTATTTATTAAAAAAAAAAATACTTAAATACTCTCTATAGCTATACTTAAGTATATTATATAAGCCTTTATTTATCTTAAATTATATTAATATTCTTAAGTTATATTTTATATAAAATCAGCTAACTATAAAAAAGCATAGCTTTAATAATTTTAAAAGCTATATTTTATTATATTATTTATAAAATTATAGTTAAAATTAAATATAATTTATAATTTAAAAAGAGTATATTAAAAGTATTATAAAAAGTTATAGAATTATTTTTAACTTTTATTTTTAAAAGTAAGTAATAATTATTCTTTTATAAGATTTATTTTACTTACTCTCTTTAAATATTAATCTTTATACTATCTATATTAAAAAAGCAACTATATTTAATTTTAATATTGCTTTAATAAAGAGAATTATAATAAATATAAGCCTATAGTAATTATTTTTTTAAGAGTAATACTAGCTAAAGTATAAAAAAAAGATTATTATAACTAATTATTATAAATAAAAAAATATCTATTTTATTTAATTACTTAATCTTAAAAAGTTATTAACTATATTAAATAGATTCTCTAGTATATACTTTATTAAATTAATATAAAGAATCTAGAATTTAATACACTAAGTATATAGATTATACTCTAGAGTAGTATTAATCTTATTAATTAAGTGCTTAATACTCTTATTATCCTATAGAAATACTAAACTTAAAAGTATTTCTTAAGTTAATAATTAATTTATTAATTTTTTTTAATTAATATAGTATATATAGTAGATATATTAAGGCAGAGTTAAAGTCTAGGTAAATTTTCTATAGTAAATACTACCTTAAAAAAAAATATAATAATAATAATAGCCTTAATATATATTTAAGTAGTATTAAAGTTTAAAAAAAAATATTATTAATAAATTATATATAAAAAAAAAATATATATATTAATAAAGTTTTCTTTTCTTTAATAGCTAAATTTATAAGTATTTAATACCTAATAAACTCTAAAGCTTAATTTCTAGCAGTAAGAAAATAAATAATGCATTAATTAGCGCTAAAGTAGAACTATAAAATATTAATAAAATAATTAAAATCTTTAAGAATATATATATATCTACTGCTTATTCTTAATTTAAAGATAAGCATCTTATATTTAATATAGATATATCTTTTATATATATAGCTTTATTTAAAAGAATTCTAAGAACTTTATTATAAGTTATTAACTTTACTTAAAAGTAATATTTAACTTTTTTTATTTTTTTTTAATAAAATATAATAATTATTTATAATAATCACTTATAATAATTTATAAAACTTACCTATTATTATTTCTTTATTAGATTTATAGCTACTTAATCTATATTAATAGCCTATTGTATAAAAAATACTTTATTAACCTTATTATTATAAATAAGGTTATATACCTTTAAGCAAATTCATTCTTCTTTATTAATATCCTCTATATTAAACTCTTAATTAATATTATTATTATCTTAATTAATATTATAAGCATTAATTATATAGGCTATAATATCTAGATTATTATAGACTTGCTTAAGATAACTACCCTTTAAGCACTTAAATTTATTATAAAGAGTTAGAAAAAGATTAAAAATATATTAAAAAACTTATACCTTTTAATTATAAATAAGCTTTACTTTATCTTTAAGTAACTTTTATATCCTTGCATTACTATACTTATATATATTAAATTCTTTAAGCTTTATTTTTACCTTTTTAATTACTTAATTAAATAATAATTTTGCCTATTTATATTTATACTATATAGTTAATATATTATTTAAGCAATCTCTAGCTTTCTTTATATATAGGTTTTTAAATAATTTGCTATTATTCTTTTATTTTTTTTAAGCACTAGGTAAGCAGCTATAGCTATGCTTTAAAGGGTTATTATCTATATTACTATTACTATAATTATTATAAATAATTAATATAAATCTTATTTATAATATTATAAATATAAAAAGAAAAAAAAAGATAGTAAAAAAAAAACTTACTTTTATTAATAAAAGTTAAAAAAGGGAAAAAAAAAAAAGTAAAGCTAACTAAAATAAAATTTTTATAATAATAAAAAAAAAAAATAATAATAAAAAGAAAAGAAAAGAGGTTAAATAAAAAAAATAAAATAAAAAAAGCAAAAGAAAAAGAATAAATAAAGAAAAAATTAAAAATAAAAATAAATAAAGGAAATTAAATAAAGGAAATAAAAAAAATAAAAAAAAATAAATAAACAAACTAACAATAATAATTAAATAAACCTTTTAATAATAAATAAATAAACCAATAGAATATAATTAAATACATATTTTAGTAAATTATTAATGCATTTTAATAAATTCATTCTTTTATTTCTTTATTTTTATATTTATTTATTATTATTTTTATATTCCTTTTTTCTTTTTCTTTATTATTATATTTATTTATTATTATTTTTATATTCTTTTTCTTTTTTATTCTTCTTTATTTTTATATTTACTTATTGCTATTTTATATTTTTTCCCTTTCTTTTTCTTTTTTCTTTTGTATTTATTTATTATTATTTTTACTTTCCTTTTCTTTTTTTTTTTTTTTTTTTTTATAAATATAATTTATCTTTCCCTTTTCTCCCCCTTTATACTATATTTTCACAACTTTATACAATTACTTTATTCTTTTTTTATATATTAAATTTTTAATATTATTTTTAATATGCCTTCTTAACTTAAGTATAGTGCTTAAAAGTGCCTTTCTAGCTAAGCTTAACTATAAAATAAGTATAAATATTATTTTAAAGCTAGCAATATATATTTTAATTATTATAAAAGATTATTATAAAAGATTATTACTTACTTATTACTTTTAGCTATTATATTATAAAAGATTTATTACTATTAAAAAACTACTAATCTACTTATACCAAGGGTACTATTTATATATATTATAAAATAGATTGCTTTTAAAAAGACTTAGTAAAATAATATTAAATTCTAAGTATTTACCTTTAAAGCTCTTTAAAAAGCTGCTAAATTATTTTTTATATAGTATTTTATTAATATATACCTTTATTTTTATAATATTTATTTAATATTTAATAATATTTATTTTTCTAGCTATAAACCTTTATATTATTTATATATAGTATATTATTATTATACTAAAGGATAGTTCTTTTTTAAAATTAATTTTATTAATTATAATTTTTAATTATTTTTTTATAGTTTATTATTATTATACTATCACTACTAGTTAAACTATAATTACCCTTACTGCATAAGCTACTAGGCTTTTAAACTAGAACGCTTATTAAAGTTAAGTATTTTATTATTTATATAGTTTTACTATATATTATTATATAGGATTATTATATTATTTAAGTATTAAATACCCTTAAAATTTAAATTTTTTTTCTTTTTACTAATAACTTAATAACTTTATAAAAATTATAATAATTATAAAGCTATTAGCACTTTATATTTAAATTATTATAAATAATTATTATAAGATTTAAGCGCTAAATACCTAATAAATACCTATTTATTTTTTAATCTTTCTTATAATTACCTATAGGCTGCTTATAATTATTTTAACTTTTTTTAAGTAGTTTTTTTTCTTTTTTAAATATATTAAAGACTTATAGCTAGCAGTATATTTAATTTTTTAGGTTACCCATAGGACCCATGGGCTGGGTTTTTTCAACTCTACTTTTAATGAATTTGAGCAGCCAGCCGGTCTGAAACCGAGTGGCTTTCAGCACTGAATACGAAAAAACTTAATCATATTCCATTCCTAGATTTCTGAATAGCGGCACCTGTACCCATGTATTATTATTGGGCTGGTTCTGCGGGTTCCTTGCGCCTCCCGAGCTTGAAGCCGCCTCCCATTCTATACCCCGCTGGGTTTTTCGGTGCGATCGCGGCCGAAGCTACCCCTACGGACATTGGCCAAATTGCGCTGTGGGAATGTGAATTGCCCATCATCACACACCTGTTTTTATTTTCTAGCCCGCGCCTGTGAGTTGGTTTGCCAAGCCATGTTTTCGACGTGCTGCCATTGATCTGTAAAAAAATTTAAAGGGGTTGCAACAGCTGTAAACCAACCATGTATATTGGGTGCTGCTAGCAGATTACATAAGGTACTCTACTATATATCACTACCTAGCAGCCCAGGGGGGGTTTTTAATAAAGGGTCTAGTAATATTTTTTAAGGTTTTTATTATATTGCAGGCCTGGTTATCTTAATATAGGTTTAGTAATAATTATAAATTGGTTTTTTTAGCTTAATTAGCTAAATAGTTATTAACTTATTAATAAAACTTAAAAGTTTATTAAATTAACTAGTATTTTTAAATTATTATTATAGTAAAAGACTTATCTAGTTATTATATTAATACATATAAATTTAAATTACAGCTAGCTATAGCTATTACAGGCCTGCTATAGCTATTACTAGCTAGCTATAACCATTATTAACTAGCTATAGCTATTATAGCTAGAATATAATTATAGCTAGAATGTAATTATAGCTAGAATATAATTATAGACTGGCTATAGTGATTATAAACTGCTATAGTTATTATAAACTGCTATAATTATTATAGCTAGAATATAATTATAGCTAGAATGTAATTATAAACTGCTATAGTTATTATAGATTTATATTAATCTATAATGCCCTTATTTTTTAAAATTTTATAATTTACCTTTATAATTTAAAAACTTAAATGTATTAGCATTTATAATCTATAATCTATAGTAATATAATAATATAGTAATGTAAACTATAGTTATTATAAATTATAATATAGGTTGTAGGTTTAAATTTTATTTTATAGGTTTTATAACTAGTTTTTATAAATAAAAATTCCTAGCTAGGTAGCGCTAGCTAGTATTAACTACTACTACCTAGCTAGGGATTTTTTATTATTAATTATTATTACTTAGCCTTTAATAATAGTTTTTTTTTAAATACTAGTTATTTTTTTAATAATAGTTTTAAAAGGATGTTTAAATTTAAAAATTATTTAAGAAAAATTAAAAATCTTTTTAAATTTATTTTTATTTAATTATAATTTTTATAAACAAATTATAATAAAATGAAAATTATAATTAAGGTTAATAAGCTTAATATTAAAAACTGGTTTTTTTATAAACTATACCTTAAATATTATTAAGGGACAATCAAGGCTGCAGCAAGATAGTAATGCAGGCCCTATGCCTTAGTAAAAAGAAACCCTAGCCTTAAGCCTTTAGTTTTAAGCTAGAAAAAGAAATATATTTATAAAAGGCTAATTAATTAAATAAAAAGTTAAAAAAAGATTAAAGATTAATATAATTATTATACTATCTTTATATTTAATAATAGCTTTATAATTATTTTATAAAAGGTTAATAACTATATACTACTTATTATATTTTATATTTTTTTACTCTTTTTTATAATCTTTATCTTTAATAAATTAATCTCTTTACTTTTATAAAAGTAAAGGGATTATTAAAGATAAGATAATAAAAAAATTAAGTATATTATTTATATAGATTATTAATAAAGAGCTAGTAAGTATATAGCTAGGCTTTAAGAATATTACTTTTTAAAATAAAAATATTTTAATTAAAAAACCTTAATTAATAAAAATAAAAAAATATAATAATTTATTTTTTTTAAAGCTATAAACCTTTATTTTAAAAATAATAAATTAATAAAAAAAAGTATAAAATAATTAAATATCTTATATTTAACTAAAATAAAAAAGCTTTAGACCTTAAACTTAACCCTTTAACTTAAGAAAAACCTAAGAAAAAGTAAACCTATAGCTTAATATAAACTAAGCTTTAACTACTTAACCTAAAGTTTAAAAAAAAGTTATAAATAAAACTCTAAATATATATTATAAACCTTAAAGAGTATTTTTAGCTTAATAAAGATAAGTTTAATAATAAAGTTTATAAAGTTTAATATATAAATAGTTATTTAAAAAGTAATATAAAACTATAATAAACTTTTTATTTTGAGTCTTCCTATTTTCACCGTAGAATATTCCTATTTTCACCGTAGTGGCCTGTGCCCGTACTAAAGTTGATGCGCCCACACCACTAATCCTATTCATTCACACCTATTTACAGTGCGATGCCCTGGCGCGTTATATATTTTACAACACTATACAAGCCGATAATAAATAAACGATAGCTGCTGCCGCGATAGCTGCTGCTGCGATAGCTGCTGCCGCGATAGTGCTGCTGCGTTGGAGACTGATGCTGAGTCTGACCTTAAGGCTAAGTCTAAGGCTGAGGAAGTTATCCTGGCCGCCCAACCTGGCGCTGATGAGCTGGATGAACTAGCCAGCCTGTAAGAAGTAGTGAAATTAAATTAAAAGTGCTGGAAATGCATTAATAATCTATAGAGTTAAATATGTGATTTTATATTAAGCTATCTTTTCTTAGTGCGCTGTACTGTATTTTAGTGTATGGGTGTAGTAATTGCGATTGAGGGGGTAAATATAGTTTGTAATGTGGAGCACTATAGTGAAAATAGGAATATTCTATGGTGAAAATAGGAAGACTCTTTATTTTAATTAAAAGTATAAAAAAGTATTTAATTAAATTATATATAATTAATACCTTAAGTAATATAAAGATAATATTATTAAAAAAAAGTATTTATATTTTAAAAATAATAATAAAATTAAATACCCTTTATTAATAAAATTATAAAACTTTTTTAAAATTCTTTTTATATTTTAAAACCTTTATTAATAAGATTTTTAAAAAAATACTAAATATATTTAAGATTTTTTAAATAATTAATAAATATAACTTTTAAATTAAAAAGAACTTAATTAATCTTAAACTATTTACTATATAGTAAGAGCTTTATAATATAAATATAAAAGCTAAAGTAATAATAAGTAATAATAAGTAATAATATAAGCTTAAAGCTAGTTTATAATAAAAAAAGTAATAATAAAGTATAAATAATTATTTTAAATTATTAATTACTATAAGTTAAAGATATAAAAAAAAACTTAATAAAAAGTTAATAATAATCTTTTAATATCTTTAAAAATAAAGAAAAAAGTATAATTTATATTATTAAAGTATTAAAAGTATAAAGAAGTTTATTTATAATATTATTATAAAGTAAAAGATTATATAAAGTATAAAAATAACTTATATATTATAAAAAAGTATAGCAACTTAGTTTATATATTTATAAAAGTTAATATAGTATTAATAATTAAAAAAGCTTAAGATAAAGACCTTAATATTATTAAAGATAAAGATATTAAATTAATAATAAAGGTTATAAAAAGAGGAATATTAATAATAAAACCTATAAAGTTATAATTAAGTTATAGCTAAAGAAAAGTAAAGACTATATTAGACTTTAAGAGTAACTTAAATATATTAAATAAAAAGCTATTACTTAAAGAAATAAAAATCCTACTTTATAATAATAAAATAATTAAAGAGTTTTTAAGCTTAAATATAAAAATCTTAAAAAAGGTATTAATTATTATAAAGCTAGTTAATAATTAAAAAGTAATTAAAAGGTTTTTAATTTTTTTTATAGTTATAAAAATAATAAATAATATCATCTTAAGTAGTTTATAGTTTAAGATAATAAACTTAATTATAGCTTAAAAAAAAGAAATAATACTTTAAGTTAATAAAAAAAACCCTTAAGTTAATAATATTATAAAAGTGTTATAGATTCAGGCTTTGCCTGATCTTATCAATAAGGGAAAAGGGGCCTTATTAATAAAAAGAATAGAAAGGCCTTATATAGCTAATTAAATAGATCGGTAAGGGATCTATTTAATACATACTCTTTTACTATATAACGCAATTAGGTAGCGCTTAACCAGGCGCTAAAGGCCATTGCACTAGCTATCGCTTAGCCCTTCTAAGGCCAGTCCTTTATAATTAGGGACCGCCTATTCAGCACCCCAAGTTACCTATCCAGCGCCCTAAATTCAATAGAAAATACTAAAAGCGACATAAGGATTAAAATAAGATTAAGCGCTATTTTTTTTTAATAAAAATAAATAAAATATAATAATAAAAGAAATATATAGCTTTTTATTTATAAAATAAAATAATAACTTTTTTTTTATTTTTTCTTTATATATTTACTCTATAGATTATAGTTTTATTTTTTTAAAATAAGTACTAGTATTTATTATATAATTGCTAAGTGAGTGCACCCTTAGGTACTTTATATTTCTTAGTCTTACTATACTTTATATAAGTATCTTGGGGTGCTGGATAGGTAACTTGGGGTGCTGAATAGGCGGTCCCTATAATTAAATAGATTAACAAAAGGTTATAGGTTCAAACCCAGGTTAAAGGACTCACTCAGCCTAGGCTTACAGGGGCACTAGACTTATAAAGCGCAGTGCATAGCAAGTAAAAAAGAGAGGCCTGACTTATAAAGCGCATAGCGCATAGCTAGGCAGAAGCTAGGGGGTGCATGGTAGGGCCTATAGCTTAAGAAAGAAGCTATATTATAAATTCAGGCTTTACTTAATCTTATTAATAAAGGAAAAAAGGCTTTATTAATAGAAAGAATAGAAAGGCCTTATATAGCTAATTAAATAGATTAGTAAGGGATTTATTTAATATATACTCTTTTACTATATAATGCAATTAGGTAGCGCCTGACCAGGCGCTAAAGGCTATTGCGCTAGCTATTGCTTAGCCCTTTTAAGGCCAGTCCTTTACAAAAAGTAAGTTAAAAAGTTATATAAAAAAGTAAAGATTAAGATAATTATTATTAATATAATAAAAAAGCGCCTTAACTTAAGCTTAAATTAAAATAAGCTAAAGACTTATAATAATTAATTAATAAAAAAGCTATTACTTAAGTATTAAAAGTATATAAAGGTATTTTTTAAAAAAAAGCTATAAAGCTAGTACTTTTAAAAAGATTAATATACTTAATAAACTTAAAGCTAAATATAAAGCTATTATAAAGACTTATTTACTCTTTAGTAAAGACTAAGCTAAAGGTCCTTTATAATTATATTTAATATAAAGAACTAGCCTTATAGTGACTATAAATAAGCATTTTAATATAAATTTATATACTTAAAAAAAAAGAGTCTTTATATCTTTATATTCCTTTATTATTAATTATATACTTATAGAATAAGTATACCTTAAAAAAAGGCTAGGCTTTTATAAAGCTTAAGCTAGTAATACCTTAAGTAAGGGCTAGGCCTTTATAAAGCTTAGGTTATATAAAGCTTAAGTAAAGCTTAAGCTTATAATATACCCTCCTTTTCTTTATATTATTTTTAAAAAGTCTTTAAGTAAATTTATTATTTATATAAAGTAAAAAAAGAATTATATAATTAATAAATAATATCTTTATTAATAAAAAGATTCTTTAAGTTAAGTAAGCTATATAATTTATATTTATTATAGTATTATAATATATATAAAAGTATAGGTATATACCTTAATTAAGTTAAGTAAGGATTGCTTTATCTTTTTATTATATAAAGTAACTTTATTTATTTTTTTATAACTTTATTATTTTAAAGTTTAAATTCTTTAAAAAAGCTTATTATTTTATTTTTTTATTTTTATAAAAATAATTAATTAATAATTATAATCTTTATTTTTAATATAATAATATATTTTTTATCCTTTATATAATAATTAATATTAATTAATATAATAATTAATAATAAACTTATTATAAATATAATATCCTTAAGTATTAATTTAATATTAATATATAATAAAGATATTAAAGGGCTATTAGCCCTTACTTAATAAAAAGAAATTCTAATAATAAAGATATATAGCCCTTAATATAAACTAATTATCTTTATTATTTATATATTAAGTAATTAATAAATAATAATAAAATAAATAAGTATATCCTTTACTATAGCTATAATTATTAAACTTATTTTATTAAGTATTAATCTTATTTTTAAGTTAAGAGTTAATTAATAATAAACTTAACTTTATAATAAGTACTATATAATTTATAGTATATTACTATATAAAGTAAGTATATTTTAATATTTATTATTATAAAGGTTAAAGATATAAAAAGTATTAAAGTAAAGTTATTTATTAAGTTTATAATATTTAAGTAAATATAAATAAAAATATTTATTATTACTTAATTAAGTCTTATCTAGCTTTATTTTACCTATACCTTTAATACTTTTATTATTTTAATAATATTAAAGATAGGGGTTATAGAGGAGAGTGAAAAGGCATAAGATGCAATAAGTAGTATATAGCTATTAGCCTTTTATAAAATAACTATAAGGCTATTATTAAATATAAAGATAGTATAATAATTATATTAATCTTTAACCTCTTTTTAACTTTTTATTTAATTAATTAGCTTTTTATAAATATATTTCTTTTTTTAGCTTAAGATTAAAGGCTTAAAGCTAAGGTTTTTTTTTATTAAGGTATAAGGCCTGCATTACTATCTTACTATAGTCTTAATTATCCTTTAATAAATTACCCCCCTTTTTATAATAATACTCTTATTATTATTTTATAAAATAGCTTTTTTCTTCTTTATTATTAATCTTTAATAATATTACTATATAATTACTGCTTTTTTACTTTTTAATATTTATAGTATTAGCTTATTTCTTTTAACCTTATTTTTATTAAGTAATAATCTCTCTTTCTTAACTATAGCCCTTAAGTACACCTTTTTTTAAAAGCACTAACTTAATGCTACCTTACCTTAAGTTTATTACTACCTTACTTTAATCTTTTTATAACTTCTTTTTTAAGTAGTATCTTTATTTTTAATTATAGTTTATAAATATACCCTTTTTTTAAAAATACTACTTTAATATTATTAATTTATTAAAGTTTTATTACTTTCTAGCTTTTATTTTTATATTATACTCTTTTTATAATAAATTATTTATAAAATTAAAGTAATATATTTATATATTTTTATTATTTAAATAATCCTTTTACTTAATATAATAAAGTTATTTATAGCTATAATATTTATAATTAATAATATTTTTAATTTTAAATATTTTTTTAATATAAAAAAGGTAATTTATTAACTTAATTAATATATTATTTTTATTATAAAACTCTTTAAGGTTTATAATATTAAAGATATTATATATTTATATTAATAATAATAATTATAATTTATAAATAAAGCTACTTATCTTAATAATTCTTTTAATTTAATAAGGTTTTATATACTTCTTTATTAACTTCTTGCTAGGTTAATATAGATTTAAATACTTAATAAAGATTAAAACCTAGTTATTAATCTTAAATAACTTCTTTATATAGCCTTTATTATATTATTTATTATATAACTTATTAATATTTTATAATATCTTTATAATATATTTCTCTATATTAATTATTTTATTAATTTTATTTAAGGCAGTTTAGTTTATATAATTAAATTTAATTTTATAAATCCTTAATATAGCTAGATTATATTTTAAAAGTAAGAATATAAATACTTTATTAATAACTAAGTACTTAGCAATATTATATATAAACTTAATAAATAATAACTATTTAACCTAATCTAGCTAGTCTTTATTATAAAAGGCTTATAAATAGTGCTTAAGGTTTTAATTTTATTATTTAATCTAGTTATTAATTTAAAGGTAGAATACTATATTAAGTTACTGCTTATAATTAATAAAATAGCAGAAAGATTATTAAAAAGTATTTATAAATATACTGCCTTTATTAAAAATAATTCTTTTTAATATATTATAAAATTAAAAAATATAATATAAAAACTTTATTATAAATTCTTTATTAATAATATTCTTTAAGTATAGTATATAAATAATATACTTTATAAAATAGTTTATTATTATAAATATTAAATTATATATTTATTTTTTATAGATTACCTTAAGCAGCTTTATAATAAAATCTATTATAATCTCTTTTTATAGTTTTATAAGTATTAATAATATAACTAACTTACTATATAGTAGATAGTATCTTGTTTTACTTATTTAATAAACTATATATATATTAATATATCTTTTTATATTAATTTATAAACCTTTTTAATAATAAGTTTTAATAATTTTTATTAAAGTCTTATTAACTTTTTAATATTTAGTTATTAAGTTATTATAAAATAATATTAAAATCTTTTTTTTTATATTAAAAAAGATAAATACTTACCCTTTATAATAAAGTAGTTAATTATTATTAATTATTTAATTATATATATAATTCTTATTAATAATATTATACTTAATTACTTTTATTAACTTTAACTTTTTAATTAAGGTATCTCTTTTTTATATTAAAAAAAAGGCTTTTATAAATATTTTATAATCTCTTTATAATATTATAGTAATACTTTTATAAATTACTTACTTATTTATAATTAAAATCCTTAAAGATATATATTAAAGGCAGGCTATTTACTTAATTATAATTAAAACCTTCTTAACTTAAAAAATTAATGCTAGTAGCAACCTAATATTTAAGTTATATCTAGGTCTTAAGGGTATATAATTATTTATAATCCTCTTTAATATAGCTATACTAGCTTTATAAATGCCTTTAAAATTATAATTATTATAATTAATTATTAAAAATTATTTTATAAATATAGTTAAGTAATTATTATTTAATTACTTTTTTTTTATTATTATAGTAGTTTAATCTTTTAAAAAGTATATTTATAAAATTCTCTTTCTTTAAATAATACTTAATTATAAAATTATATAGTAATAGCATCCTTAATTAAGCAACCTGCTTAATTATTAACTTCTTCTTGCCTATAAGGTAGCTATAGTTTAAGTAGTTTATAATAATTTATACTAGGTATTTTAAGTAGGCTATATAGTATTTTTATATTATAAAGGCTTTTATAATAATAAGTATTTTAATATTTAGTATTATATAATAATGCTTTATATTTAATAACTTTTATAAAAGGTATATAATAAAGTGCTAGTTATTTCTTTATTATTATATTAATATTATATTAATTATAAAGTTTAATATATTAATCTTAATATATAGCCTTATTATATGATTAAAATATATTAATATAAGTTTTTTTAAGAACTTGCTTTATAGCTTTTTAAATATAGCTAGCTTGTTAGTATTAAGCTTAAAGGTTTTTTTATATTATCTTTTTATTTTATTTATAAAAGGTGCTATAATCTTATTATAGTTCTTAATAAAATATTTATAAAATTTAATAAAGCTTAAGAATAAAAGAATCTTTTTTATACTACTAGGTATTTATTACTATACTACTGCTGTTAGAGATAGGGGTTGTAAAGGAGAGTGAAAAAGCATAAGATATAGTAGGTAGCATGTAGCTATTAGCCTCCTGCAAGATAGCTATAAGGCTATTACTAAATATAAAGGTAGTATAATAACTATATTAATCTTTAACCTCTTTCTAGCTTTTTATTTAATTAATTAGCCTTTTATAAATATATTTCCTTTTCTAGCTTAAGATTAAGGGCTTAAAGCTAGGGTTTCTTTTTATTAAGGCATAAAGCTTGCATTATTATCTTACTATAGTCTTAATTATCCTTTAATAAATTACCCCCTTTTTTATAATAATGCTTTTATTATTATTTTATAAAATAACTCTTTTCTTTTTTATTATTTAGTCTTTAATAATATTACTATATAGTTACTGCTTCCTTGCTTTTTAATATTTATAGTTAATATAAATAATATTAAAGCACTTGTTAAGCTATTTAATCTTTTAATTTAACCTCTTGCTAAAGCTATTTAAATATAGTTATAAAGAACCTCTAGCTTAATCTTTATTAAAAAGTAAATAAATCTTTATAATAGCTTTATATTTAGCTTTAAGTTTATTAAGTATATTAATCTTTTTAAAAGCATTAGCTTTATAGCTTTTTTATTAGAGATAGGGGTTGTAGAGAAGAGTGAAAAGGCATAAGATATAATAAGTAGTATATAGCTATTAGCCTCCTGTAAGATAGCTATAAGGCTATTATTAAATATAAAGATAGTATAATAACTATATTAATCTTTAACCTCTTTCTAGCTTTTTATTTAATTAATTAGCCTTTTATAAATATATTTCCTTTTTTAACTTAAGACTAAAGGCTTAAGGCTAAGGTTCCTCTTTATTAAGGCATAAGGCCTGCATTATTATTTTATTATAATCTTAATTATCCCTTAATAAATTACCCCTTTTTTTATAATAATACCTTTATTATTATTTTATAAAATAACTCTTTTTTTCTTTATTATTAATCTTTAATAATATTACTATATAGTTATTATTTCTTTACTTTTTAATATTTATAATATTAATTTATTTTTTTTAGCTTTATTTTTTTTTAGCCTTATTTTTATTAAGTAATAATCTTTTTTTTTTAATTATAGCCCTTAAGTATACCTCTTTTTTAAAAGTATTAACTTAATACTACCTTACCTTAAGTTTATTACTACCTTACTTTAACCTTTTTATAACTTCTTTTTTAAATAATATTTTTATTTTTAACTATAGTTTATAAATATACCTCTTTTTTAAAAATACTACTTTAATACTACTAGCTTATTAAAGTCTTATTATTTTTTAATTTTTATTTTTATATTATACTTTTTTTATAATAAGTTATTTATAAAGTTAAAATAATATATTTATATATTCTCTTTATTTAAATAATCTTTTTATTTAATATAATAAAGTTATTTATAGCTATAGTATTTATAATTAATAATATCTTTAATTTTAAATATCTCTTTAATAAAAAAAAGGTAATTTATTAACTTAATTAATATATTATTTTTATTATAAAACTCTTTAAGATTTATAATATTAAAGATATTATATATTTATATTAATAATAATAATTATAATTTATAAATAAAGCTATTTATCTTAATAATTCCTTTAATTTAATAAAGTTTTATATACTTTTTTATTAACTTCTTACTAGGTTAATATAAATTTAAGTACTTAATAAAGATTAAAACTTAATTATTAACCTTAAATAACTTCTTTATATAGCCTTTATTATATTACTTATTATATAATTTATTAATATTTTATAGTATTTTTATAATATACTTTTTTATATTAATTATTTTATTAATCTTATTTAAGGTAGTTTAGTTTATATAGTTAAGTTTAATTTTATAAGTCTTTAATATAGCTAGGTTATATTTTAAAAGCAGGAATATAAGTGCTTTATTAATAATTAAGTGCTTAATAATATTATATATAAACTTAATAAATAGTAATTATTTAACTTAATCTAGCTAGTCTTTATTATAAAAGGCCTATAGATAGTGCTTAAGGTTTTAATTTTATTATTTAATTTAGTTATTAGTTTAAGGGTAGAATACTATATTAAGTTACTATTTATAATTAATAAAATAATAAAAAGATTATTAAAAAGCATTTATAAATATACTGCCTTTATTAAAAATAATTTTTTTTAATATACTATAAGGTTAGAAAATATAATATAAAAACTTTATTATAAATCTTTTATTAATAATATCCTTTAAGTATAGTATATAAATAATATATTTTATAAAATAGTTTATTATTATAAGTATTAAATTATATATTTATTTTTTATAGATTACCTTAAGCAGCTTTATAATAAAATCTATTATAATCTTTTTCTATAGTTTTATAGGCATTAATAATATAGCTAACTTACTATATAATAGATAGTATCTTGCTTTATTTATTTAATAAACTATATATATATTAATATATCTTTTTATATTAATTTATAAACCTTTTTAATAATAAGTCTTAGTAATTCTTATTAAGGTCTTATTAACTCTTTAATACCTAGTTATTAAGTTATTATAGAATAGTATTAAAATCTCTTTTTTTATATTAAAAAGGATAAATACTTACCTTTTATAATAAAGTAGTTAATTATTATTAATTATTTAATTATATATATAATTCTTATTAATAATATTATACTTAATTACTTTTATTAACTTTAACTTTTTAATTAAGGCATCCCTTTTTTATATTAAAAAAAAAGCTTTTATAAATATTTTATAATCTTTTTATAATATTATAATAACACTTTTATAAACTATTTACTTATTTATAATTAAAATCCTTAAAGATATATATTAAAAGCAGGCTACTTGCTTAATTATAGTTAAAACCCTTTTAACTTAAAGAATTAATATTAATAATAACCTAATATTTAAGTTATATTTAGGTCTTAAGGGTATATAACTACCTATAATCCCTTTTAGTATAGCTATACAAGCTTTATAAATACCTTTAAAATTATAATTATTATAACTAATTATTAAAAATTATTTTATAAATATAGTTAAGTAGTTATTATTTAACTACTTTTTTTTTCTTTTTTATTATAATAGTTTAATTTTTTAAAGAGTATATTTATAAGATTTTTTTTTTTTAAATAATATTTAATTATAAAATTATATAATAATAATATCTTTAATTAAGTAATTTACTTAATTATTAACTTCTTCTTATTTATAAAGTAATTATAGTTTAAGTAGTTTATAATAACCTATATTAAGTATTTTAAGTAAGCTATATAGTATCTTTATATTATAAAAGCCTTTATAATAATATTAAAGATAGGTGGATAAGGAAGAGTGATAGATCTTAGGTAGGTCTTAAAATAAAGTAAGGTTATAGGTATTATAAAAAGAGATAAAAATAAGTTTATAGCTAGGTCTATATATATAACTTTATTTATCTCTGCCCTTTTTTTATAAAAAAGGGTAAAGCCCTCTCCTTTTATACTTAAAACTACTTATTATAGTTAAATACTTTTATTAAGTATTAAAGCTTTTAGTTATATATTTTTATTTAGTATTAAAGCTTTTATATACTTTTATTTAATATTAATACTTTAAGTTAAATATTTTTATTTAATATTAAAGCTTTTAGTCTTTAATAAAGTTATTAATAGTTTAAGCTCTTTAGCTCTTAATAAGCTACCCTTTTTTTATATTATTATCTTAATAATACTATAAATAATACTTTTTTTATTTAAGTTATAATAATAATTTAAAGTAGTATTTTATTAATATTTATACTATAGCCTTATAGTAAGCCCTTTATTATAAATTAACTATACTTATATAAAGAGTTTATTAAAAAGCACTTTTTTATCTTTATTATATTAATAATCCTTTTTTTAATTCTTTTTTCTTTTTCTTTCTTTTTAAATTTATAGCTTATCTTTTTTTTTATTATTTTTTTATAATAGCCCCTTAAACTTACTTATTAACTTTAAAAATTAAAAAGCTAGTAATATTAACTTTTATAAAAAAAGCTTATTAAGCTTATCTAGCCTCTTTAGCCTTAATACCTTTTATACCTATACTTATAGTATTATTAATGCCTTTTATACCTTTAGCTTTTATATACTTAATATTCTTTTTTTAAGCTATAAGCCTTTTTTAATATAATAATTATATTATAGTAACTTTATAATTAACTTTTATTAATATTAATCCTTACCTTTATTACTTAATATATATAGTAAACTAAGCCTTAAGGGATATAATTAAGCTCTGCATAAATATTATTAATATATTTTATAACTATTATTACTTTTTTACTTTTAATAAGTCTAGATAGAAATAATAAATATATATATTATTAAGGTTTTAATAATAAAGGCAGTAAGGCTTATAAACTCTTTTTTAAGCTGCAGCAAGCTTTTAGTTAGGCCTTTTTAACTAAGCTAATAATACTATTTTTAAATATTATAAATTAATTACTTTTAGCTTTTTATTTTATAATTATCATATTTTAAGCTATTATAAAAAATATATAAATAGCAGTTTATAAAATAAAAAAACCTTTAAAAAGCTGCCCATATAGCTACCTATATTACTGCCTATATTACTATCTATAATACTACTTATACTATAATACTTTAATACTTGCTTTATATCTTTTTAATGCCTTTATTAATAATAAACTCTTTATAATCTTAAAGTTTAAATATAGCTAAATATTATTAACTTATTATATACCTTAAATAATATATTAATAATTATTACTATAGTATATTTTTTATTTTTCTTTTATTATTTTATAGTTAATTTATTACTAGGCTTACTTTAGTCTTTTTCTTTTTAGTCTTTTTTTTATTTTTTTTTATATTTATCTTAATAATTAAGCTGATTTTATTATAGTAAAGGATGCCTTTTTAAATAAAGATAGTAATTAATTACTTTATCTTTAATAACTTTTTTTTTTAATTAGTTTTATTTACTTTTTTAATTTATGCCTTAATTATAATAATAATATCTTAATATTAATAATATAAATAAAGTAATAAATTAAAAATAAAAGAATAGTAAAATAAAAGTAAATAAGTAATAAAATAAAAATAATTTAAAATAATTATAATATTAAAATAACTTACTTAATAATAATTTTAATAATAATTATTTACTTATTAATTAATTATAATTAAGCTAAAAGTATAATAATAAAAAAAAAATTTTTTAATATAAATAAATATTTTTTTTCTTTTTTAGCTTTTAAGTTTTTTTTTTTTTTTTTATTATAAAATAATCTACCTTAAGTAAGTATATTATTTAATATCCTTATTTTTATTATTAACTAGCTAGTAATTAATTATTTAAGTAGAATAATTATTATATTTAATATCTCTTATTATTATTAAAGGTAATATTAAAAAGTATATAGTATTTAATTATTAATAATTAATTATTAACTTACTTTAGTTATACTATACTATATTAATATTATTTAATATATTTATTATATTTTCTTATATTAAATAATAAAAAGAAAGAGTATAAGTTATCTTAATATTAAGATAATAAAAATAAGTTAATTTTAAATAAATAATAACTAGTTATTAACTAGCAGGTAGGTATTAATAAAAAGTATATATACTATAAGTTAAGTAATAAAGCCTGTATTTTAATATTTAAGGTTAGCTTAATAATTACTTAAAAGTTATAAAGATTAGTAGTATTTAGTTATATAATAAAAAAAGCAATAGTATATATATACTAAATAATAATTAACTTATTAATAAAATAAGTTTAAGAAATTATAGGATATTAAGAAAAAAGTAATTTAAAAATTAAAAATAAAGTTAAAGGCTATAGTATAAATAAGTACTATAAATATAGCTATAAAAAAGTAATAAAAAAAAAGTATATATTATATAATATTATTATATCTTAGTATTAATATTATTAATTTATTATTAATAATTATAAATATATTAATAATATTTATAAATATATATAATATATAGTTCTTTAATAAGTAGTTATTAACTATATATAAGCTTACTTTAATCTAGATATTTTATTATAAATATATAATTATAAAGTGCTTAATATATTTATAAAAGTAATATAAAAAAAGGCATAAATAAAGGATAATAATATAAAGGGTAAAGAGAAATAAATATTAAGTTATTACTACTTAATAATTAGTTTTATTAAAAAAATGGTTTTTTTTTTTTTTTTAAGTTACTGCTATTTTATTATTAAGTAGTTATTTATAAGCTAGTTTTATATTCTTACTATATTTTATTATTTATAAAGTTAGATTTTTTAATTTAGATATTTTCTTTATTAAAGTAATCTTTTTACTTAATATAATAAAGGCACTTTTTATTATTATATTTATAGTTTATAATTTTCTTAATTTTATATATTTATTTAGCTATAGAAGAGTGATCTACTAGCTTAATAAGTATACTATCTTTATAATTATACTACTTTAAGTTTATAATATTAAATATATTATAAATTTTTAATAAAAAAGGTAGGCAAAGGTTATAAATAAGCTTATTTATTTTTATAATACCCTTAATCTAGTATAGTCTTATATATTTCTTTATTAACTTGCAGGTAGGTTACTATAGGTTAAAGTATTTTATAAAAATTAATACTTAATCCCTTACTTTAAAATATTTATTTATATATTTATTATTATATTATTTTTAATAAGCTTTATTAAAAGCCTGTAGTATATTTATAGTTAGTTTTTTAATATTATATAGGTTTTAAATATATTTAATAATACTATTATTTATATAAAGAAGTTAGGCTTAAGTAACCTTTAATGCTAGAGGGTAATAGCTTAAAAAGAGGTATATTAATATATATCTATAGGCTAAGTATATTACTATATTATAAAAAAACTTAATAAGTAGTAAATAATAAATTTAATTTAGTTAGTCTTTATTATAAAAAAAATATAAATAGTATTTTAAATTTTAATTTTAATATTTTATTTAATTATTAATCTATAGGTAAAATACTATA
>JAIWOZ010000017.1:0-43902 GCA_020631695.1 Trichoderma cornu-damae
GCTTAAGTTAATAATACTTTAAATAAAGGCTAAGCTTTTATAAAACTTAAATTAATAATACTTTAAGTAAAGATTAAGCTTTTATAAAACTTAAGTTAAGTAAAGCTTAAATAAAGCTTAAGTTTATAATATATTTTTTTTTTTATATTATTTTTAAAAAATTTTTAAATAAATTATTTTTATAAATTAAATAAAAAAAAAATAATATAATTTATAAATAATATTATTTATAATAAAAAATACTTAAAGTTAATTAAGTTTTATAATTTAAATTTTTTATAATATTATAATATATAAAAAAATATAAATATATACTTTAATTAAATTAAGTAAAATTTACTTTACTTTTTTATTATATAAAGTAATTTTATTTATTTTTTTATAATTTTATTATTTTAAAGTTTAAATTTTTTAAAAAAGTTTATTATTTTATTTTTTTACTTTTATAAAAATAATTAATTAATAATTATAACTTTATTTTTAATATAATAATATATTTTTTTAACTTTTTATATAATAATTAATATTAATTAATATAATAATTAATAATCTTTTTTTTATAAATATAATATTTTTAAATATAAAAATAATATTAATATATAATAAAAATATTAAAGAGTTATTAAGCTTTATTTAATTAAAAAAAACTTTAATAATAAAAATATATAATCTTTAATATAAATTAATAATATATATTTTTTATATATTAAATACTTAATAATTAATAAAAAAATAAAAAAGTATATTTTTAAATATAATTATAATTATAAAATATATTTTAATAAATATTAATTTTATTTTTAAATTAAAAATTAATTAATAATAAATTTAACTTTATAATAAATACTTTATAATTTATAATATATTATTAAGTAAAGTAATTATATTTTAATATTTATTAAAGTAAAAATAAAAAATATAAAAAAAGTAAAAATAAAGTTATTTATTAAGTTTATAATACTTAAATAAATATAAATAAAAATATTTATTATTATTTAATTAAACTTTATTTAACTTTATTTTATTTATATTTTTAATATATTTATTATTTTAATAAATAATATATTATTTATAAAAAAAAAATAATATAATAATCTTAATTAAAAATAATATTAAAATATTTAAATAAAAATAATAAATAATATAAATTATTAATATTTTTAATATTATACTTAATATATATTATAATTTATTAATTTTATAATAAATATTATTAACTTTTTATAATATTATTTTAAAAAACTTAATAATATTTTTTAAAAAAATATTATTAAGTTTTATATTAATAATTAAAAAATATTTTAAGCTTTATTAAGTATAAATAAATATTATAATAATTATAAATAATAAATAAAGTAAAGGTATAATAAGCTTACTTTACTTTTTTTTTAATAATAACTTTTTTTTTATTATTTTTAAATAATAATAATAAAAAAAAAATAAATTTTATATATTAAAAAAAAAAACTTAATATTAATAAGTTAAAGTAATATAATTATATAATAATTAATATTTATTAATATTAATATTATTAATTATATTTATATTAAAATAATATAAATCTTTATTAATACTTAATATATTATAATTATTTTTTTTTATAATTAAATAAGTATTAATATTTATTATATTAATATTATTTTTATTTATTAAAAATAATAATAATAATTTATTTATTTTTAATTTATTTTTTATTTAATAATAAAAATATTTTTAATATTAATTAATTATTATTATTATTATTAATATATTATTAAAAAAGTAATATTATTATATATAATATTATTTATAATATATTTTTATTATAATTAATTTAAATTAAAAATATAATATTTAAAGAAAATAAGTTTATTAATTTATATTATATTACTTTAAGTTATTTTAAATTAATTTAATATTATAATATTTTAAAATTATTTTAATAACTTTTATATAAATATATTATAGCTTGCTTATTTAATTAATACTTAATATTTTTAATTATAGTTATAATAATTTTTAATTATTAATATATATTTTATTATATATTTTTTTATTAATTTTACTTAATTTTTTAAATATATTTAAATTAAGCTTAATTTAAAGTTTAAAAAAACTTAAAATAATAATAAATTATAAATAGCTTTTTTTATAAAGCTTATATAAAAAGTAAAATAAATATTATTAAAAATATTTAGCTTTATAATAAAAAAAAAATTATTATAATAATATATTTTATATATAGTTAATTAAGTTTTTTATTAAAGTAATTTATTTTAATATATTATAATAATAACTATACTTTATTATTAATTTAATAATATTTTATTAAATATTAATTATAATTAATATTTTTTTATTAATATTATTAAATAAAGGTTATTATAGCTTAAGTAAGCTTTATATTTTTTTTAAAATAATAAAAAAATATTATTACCTTACTTTTTAAAAAAGTAATATTTATTATAAATATATTTATTTATTAAATAAAGTTAATATTAAATTTATTAAAGAGGTTATTTAAGCTTATACTTAATATTAATAAGTTTTATTTATTAAAGATAAGTTAATAAATTAATAAATACTTAAGTTAATTATATTATATAAAAAAGATTATAATATATAAAATAACTTAAACTTTTTAATTAACTTACTTTATATTATTATTAATTTAAAAATAATAAGCTATAAAAAAAAGTTATTTAACTTTAATTAATTTATAAAGTATTATTTAAAAATATCTTACTTAATTTAATCTTTTATTATTAATAATTTAAAAAAAGAATTTATAAAAATATTATTAATAATCTTTATATAATAATACTACTACCTGCAGCAGCTTACTGCCTTTTTATAAAGGAAGTTTAGCTTAATAGATTATTAAGCTATATTTAGCCTTAATTTATTAATTAATCCTTATTAATTAACCTTTTTTATTATAGCTAGGCTTAATTAATTAACTTAACTAGCAGTAAGGCTTAATCTCTTCTTTATAGCTTTAGCCCTTTTTTAACTATAAAGCCTTTAAAAAGTATAAAAAAAAAATAACTCCTTAAGCTTTAATCTAGTAATATAACCTATTATTACTACCTCTTACCTAACTCTTTTATTTTATTATATTTTAAAGCTTTTTTATTATAAATTACTTAAAAAAATAATAATAATAAAAACCTATAGTAATACTATAAAACCTATATTTATAATATTATAAAACCCCTTTAAATTTATAAAGGAAGATAAAGACCTTTTTTAGCTTAAAAAAGAAAATATAAAAGCCTTACTTAATAAATAAAATATCTAATACCTTTATAATAATATTAAAAAAGCCTAAGATAAAATAACCTAACTAAAATAGCTTAAAAAACTAAAAACACTTTAAAAATAAATAAAAAAGCTTTATACTAAACTTTAAAATAAAAAAAGCCTCTTTAAGTTAAAGAAAAAAAGATATTAAAAAGTTAATAACTTTTTTAAAAAAAGTAAAAAAGAAATTAAGGTTAAGAATATATAGTATATAATAATTAAGGCAGACTTATATCTTTAAGATAGGTAGTTAAGTAATTTATAATACTTTTTTAAAAGTACTCTTTATAAATATAAAAAAGACTTTTATAAAGTCCTTTATATCCTTAATAATATAAATAGTAAAGCCTATATAAAATAAAAATATTACCTTAATAAGCAGACTTTATAATAAAAAAAAGATTATAAAAAAAATTAAGAATACTTTAAAGAATAAAGCAATAAGTTACTTAAAGACTTTATTTACTAAAAGCTTATTTTATCTTCTACCCTTTATAAAACTTATTAATAAAAAAACTAGTCTTTTTATAAATTTTATATTTATTTAAACTTATTAAAAAAATAATTTCCTCCCTTTAATAAAAAGAACTATACCTTAACTTATTATAACTAACTCCTTCCCTTTTTTTAAGACTATATTAAAAAGTAAAGTAACTACCTTTTAAAGATTTATAAAAAAATTATCTCTTTAATAATAAGGTATTAAGATAATCTTTATTATATAGCCTTAAAGTAAAGGGTTAAAGACTCCCTTTATATATAAAAAAAGAAGCTTTATTAATAATACTTTAATAATTAATTATTAAACCTTAACTATATCTTAATTAAAGCTAAGCTTTATAATAAAAATAAAGATAAAAACCTAAAGGATATTTATTTTATTTATAAAGCCTTAAGCTACTATATAAATTATTATTTTAATTAAGTTAATAAATAAGATTAAAAAAATAAAAAATAATTAAAGTAATTACCTTTATTATAATTAATAATAAAAATACTAAAGTAAAAAAATACTTTAATATTTTAATTATAATAAAAAACTTAAACTTTATTAAGTCTTATATAAACCTAAATAATAACAGTAAGGTTAACTTTATTAATATATAATTTATAAAGAAGTAAGGCTATTAACAAGTCTTAATTAAGGGCATAAGACTTAAAGTCCTTAATAACTTAACTATCTTATATTATAATGCTTAAGCTATCTTTATTAACCTTATAGACTTAAAAAAAACTACTTAATATTTTACTTATTATTACTTTAGTATTAACTATAACTTATACCTTTATAAAGCCTTAATACTTTTAAAAATATTAACCTTAGTTAATAAAAAAATCTACCTTATGCCTTAAAATTAAAGGTAGTAGTTTAAGCTAAATTAAAAGTAGGTTAAAGTTATATAACCTTATAAGTTTTAAAAAGCCTGTAAATAAATAATTTATATTTACTTAATTATAGCTATATTAAACAGCCTTCTCTTACTTAATAAAGATAAAGAGATAAAGCCTTAAGACCTTAATAATATCTTTATTAAACTTTTTAATTTTTTAAAAGTATTTAACCTTAAAAAATCAAGTATTTTACCTCTTTATTAATTAAGTAACTATATAATTAACTTACTTTTAAGCATAGAACCACCTTATAAATCTATTTACCCTTTATTTTTTAAAAAGCTAGAAAAACTTTAAAAATACTTTAAAAAAAACCTTAAGAAAGAAAGGATTTAATTATTATAAAGTCTTATTAATGCTTTAATCCTTTTTATATTAAAAAAAAATAAGACCCTTTACCTCTGTATTAATTATTAAAGCCTTAATAAAGTAATAAAAAAAAATCACTACCCTCTCTCTTTAATTTTAAAAATCTTAAACTATATTTTTAATATAAAATATTTTATAAAGATTAATATTAAAAATACTTATTATTATATTTAAATTAAAAAAAAAAATAAATAAAAAATAGTATTTTAAATATAGTATAAATATTATAAATACTTTATAATACCTTTTAAACTTATTAATACCCTTACTATATTTTAATATTATATTTATAAAGCACTATATAAATTATTAAATACTATTTATATAGTATACTTAAATAATATTTTTATTTTTTTAAAGATTTATAATAAGTATACTAATTATATTAAGCAAGTCTTTAAATAGCTATAAAAAGTAAAGCTATATATAAAGCCCTTAAAATATATATTTTATTAAAATTAAGTTAAATTCCTTAAGTTTATCTTATTAAATAAAAGCATTTTAATAAACCTTTAGTAGGTAAAGACTATTATAATTTAAGAGCTTCTTTAAAGCTATAAAAAGATATAGGTCTTCTTTAAGTTTTATAACTTTTATTAATACTTTATTAAGGGTTACTTAAAGATAGTAGCCTTTTTTATAGCCTTACTTAAGGATAATAAAAATAAAAAAAAGCTTAGGTTTCTTTAACTAGATCTTAAAGTAATAAAGATATTTTATTAACTTAAAAATACTTTTTAAATAGTATTTTTTTTATAATATTTTAACTTATAGCTATAGGTTTAAATAAAGATTAATATATTTAAGTTTGCAATAATTAATATACTTTCTTAACTTAATAAAAAAAAAAAGTATTACCTAATAGCTTTTTAATTAAAGAAGTTTAATAAAGCTAAACTTAATTATAAAATGCTAAATTAAAAGATATTTATAATTATTAAGTTATTTAAATATTAATAATACTATATTAAAAGGGTAGGGAACTTTATAAAGGTTTTATTAAACTATAAAAACCTATAAATATTTATATATTAGTTAAAGTTATTAAAAAGGTAGGTAAGATAGTATATATACCTTGCCTTTTTTAACTTTATTATTAAATATAAGTTAAGGAAGAGTAACCTTATTAATGCTTTATTAAGGAGACTAGATTATAAAACCTTAATACTAAAGAATAAAAAGCTATTACTTAACCTTAAGAAAAGGCTTGCTTTAGTATAAAGTATTACTATAGTATTAATGCATTATAAAGAGTATAATAGAAAATTAAAAATAGTTAAAGAGGCTTATATTTTTAGCTAGTTTAAGTATAATAAGATATCTTTATAAGGCAAGATGCTTAAGGCTTGTAATTAATATAATAAAATATTTTTAATAAGCAAGATGCTTTAAGTTAAAGGGTTAAAGGGTATAACCTTTTTAATTCTTAAATAGTTAGCTAATTAAGCTAAAGGGATACCTTATTGCAAGAAGCTCTTTCTTAAGGAATTAATTAAAATAACGCTTTATAAAAAAGTAGTATATAAAGAAAAGGCTTTTTAGCTATTATTATCTTTTATTAAGGACCTTTAAGTAAAAGACTTAAAGATATAATATTAAATTATTAAAGAAGTAGTAGTAAGGCTATACTAAAGGATTAATGCTTAGTTAATAAATATAGAAGGCATTTTATAATATTATAATTATATTTTTATATTAAAAAAGAGTATAAAGAATAAGATAATTAATCTTTATTATAATAATCCCTTAGCTAGGCACTTTAGTATAATATAAACCTTTAATTTTATTTAAAGGAAGTTTTTTTAGCTATTTATAAATAAAGATATAAAAGAGTATATATAAGTCTGCAAGCTTTATTAAAGGAGTATACTTAAAAAGCATAAGCTATATAGCAAGCTTAAATCCTTACTACTTTTTTTATAACCTTAAAAAGAGGTCTTAATAAACTTTATTATAAGCCTGCCCTTTACTTTTTTTAAGATTAAAAAAGTTAATGTAATTTTAGTTATTATAGATTAATTTATAAAGTATTTATTATACTTTTTTATTAATAGTATTATTACTATAGTAAACTTTATAATATTATTTTATAGCTAAATAAAAATAGTTTTTAGCCTTATATAAAGAATTATAAGTAATTAAGGCTTAATATTTATAAATAAATTCTAGTTAAAGCTTTATTATATATTAAAAATAATATAAAGGTTATTTATAGTATTTTACCTTTAAATTAATAAATAAATAAAATAAATAAATTAAGTTATTAAGTACTACCTTTACTACTTTATTAATAAAGAATAAGTAATATAGCCTTACTTATTAATATTAGCTTAATACTACTTAAATATAGTATAAAATACTATTATTAAAATATCTCTTTTTATAGCCTTTATAAATATAAACCTTAACTTTTATATTTAAGACTTTAATAATAAGGCTATTATTTATAAAAAGGAGGTATTAAATATAAAATAATATATTAAAAAGCTAGAAGAAATATATAAATAACTAAAGATTTAATAATAAATTATAGTTAAAAAGCAGGTGTTTTATTATAATAAAAGGTATAAACCCTTAGAGTTAAATATAAAAGATTTTATTATATTATTAACTAAAAACCTTAAAGTTAAAAAAAAAAAAAAAAAACTTATACTTAAATATATAAAGCCTTTTTGTATTACTACTTAATTTAATAAATAAGCTTATAGACTTATACTACTTAAAAAATATTTAAATATTTATAATATTTTTTATATAAGCCTCCTTAAGTTATAAAGACTTAAAGAGAGAAGCTTAATTAAACCTTTAATAATACTTAACTTAAACAACCTTAAAGAATAGTAAGAAGTAAAAGAGATTAAAGATAGTAAAAAGATAAAAAGGGAAGTTTATTATCTTATTAAATAAGCTAGGTAGCCTGTAGAATATAATTAGTAAGTTTATAAAGATAATATAAATGCCTTAACCTTAGCTAAAAGATTTTATATAAATTAAGCTAAGAAAAAGTAAAAAAAAAAGTATAATATTAATAATACTTAAAGGAATCTAGCTATATTAATAATAATAAAGTAATTAATAATAAAGGTTTATATATAAAGCTTTAGCTATAAAAAAGAAAATACTTAAAAAGCTTAAATAAATCTATAATAACCTTAACCTAATAACTAAAGCATTAAATAAGCACTTTTAAGTCTAGTAATAAATTAAATAGCCAGGTATAGTCTATAAGGTTTGCTACCTTTATTATTAAAATGCCTTTAATTACCTTAAATATACTATAAAAAGTAACTTATTAAAGAATATAACTTAAGTTTTTAAAAAAAAGATAATAAAGTTAATAATACTTTATTTATATAGCAAGATCTTGCTTTAAAGTAATTACTACTTAAGCCTTTAATACTGTAAAAGCTTAATAATAATAATATTAATTAAGTAAAACCTTAAGGCTTAGCTTATTTATAAAAAAAAAGATATATAATAAAGAATAAAGGTATTTTTATAATATAAAAGCCTTTTACTATAAAATAAAATAAAAATAAGTACCTTAATTTATAATTAAACTCTTCTTTAAACTTAAAAAGCTATATTTAAATTAATATATTTAATTAAGGTAATTAAAAATAGTATAAAGATTATATACTACTGCTATAAGACTTTATTGTATTTTATAAAAATAGGCTATATAAATATTATCCCTTGCTTTAAAAGGTTAAGAACTATTGCCTAGCTTTTTATACTAGTCCTTAAGCAAGTTAAGCTATTAATTAAGCTAAAAAGCAGCTTACTATAATAAAACAAGAGGATTAATTAATAATTAAAAAAGGCTTTTTATAAAAAAAAAAGGCAAAACTATAAATAAAGTATAATTATTATTAAATACTATATAAGTTTTATATTATATAATAATAATATTAAACTATAAATAATAATTTTAAGTAATAAATATAAAAAAACTTTAATAAGATATTAATATATTTAAATCTATAGTATTTATATAATAAAGGCAGTAAGTATATTATTAATAATAAGTAAGATAGTTTATAGTATAGCTATAATACTATATTAAGGTTTATTAATATATTTTCTTAAGTATTAAAAAGGTAATAAAACTTTTTTATACTTAAAGTATTATAAAAAAAAATATAAAGAACTAAAAAACTATAAAAAAAAAGTAAAAAAACTTTTTTTTTCTTTATATTATAAAAATACTATAAAATAAATAAATATAAAGACCTAGTTAACTACCTATAATAAATAAAAGCACTTTATATAAAGCCTGTGCTAATTAATATAATAACCTATATTAATAAAGCATTATAAATAAAAAAACTATTAATACTTAAAGGAAGGGCTTTTAAAAAAGGCCTTATAATTAAATTAATACTATATTCTTTATATATAATAATTAAAATAATTACTATAAAAAAAGGGAATAATATAATAATACTACTACTTACAGTAGCTTACTGCCTTCTTGCAAGGGAAGTTTAGCTTAATAGATTATTAAGCTATATTTAGCCTTAATTTACTAACTAGTCTTTATTAATTAGCCTCTTTTACTATAGCTAGGCTTAATTAATTAGCCTAACTAGTAGTAAGGCTTAATCTTTTCTTTATAGCTTTAGCTCTTTTTTAACTATAAAGCCTTTAAAGAGTATAAAAAAAAAATAGCTCTTTAAGCTTTAGTTTAATAATATAACTTATTATTACTGCCTTTTACTTAACTCTTTTATTTTATTATACTTTAAAATATTATATATAAACCTTTATTAATATAAAGTATATTATTTTTAATTAAATATATTTTAATAACTTATTTATAATAATTATAAAAAATTTTAAATTATTATTAATTTATATTAAAAAATTTATTATAAAGTTTATAAAGATTTATTTTTAAAATTTATTTATAATAAAAAATAATTATAAAAAACTTTAATATTATTTATATAATATATAGCTATTATAATAATAATAATTATAAATAAATTATATTATAAATTATAATATATTATTTTAATAATAAAAATATTAAAATAAGTAAAAAGTAATATTTTTCTTAAAGTATTTTATTATAAAAAAGTTATATATATATTAAATAATAATAATAATAAAAGGTTTTTAATTTAAAAGTTAAAAGTAGCTTTAATATATAAATATACTTTAAATATTAATATTATAATCTTTTATTTATTTTTTAATTATTACTTTTTTAAAAAACTTTTATAAATTATTATATATAATAATTAATTATTAATTATAAAATATATTTTTAATTATACTTTAATTTTAAAGCTTTTAAAAATAAATATTTTAAAATAAGGTAATATTTATTAAAAAAAAGGTATTATTTTTAATAAAAATAAATAAAAATAAAGTTAACTTATTTTTAATTAAGTTTTATATTATAATTATAAAAATATTTAAAAATAAAAAGATTTAACTTACTTAAAGTTTTTAATTTTATTTAATTATTAATATAAAAAAGTATTAAGCTATTTTATTTATAATTTAAAATAAAATTAAAAATAATAATTAAATTAAAAAAAAAGTTTAACTTAATAAGCTTATTACTTAAAGATTAATTAAAAATAAAAAAAGTATTTTAAATTTTTATAATTAATATATATATAAAAAAAGCAAGCTATACTTTATAATTTAGCTTTTTAAGTATTTAAATAAAAAATAATAATAAAAAACTTTTTATTATAAATAATATAATTTTATTTTATTAAAAAAAAAAAGATAAAATAATATATAATTAAATATAAAATATTATTTTTATTAAATTAAAAAAAGTACTTTTTTAAAGCTTATTTAAATAAATTTATTTTTAAAACTATATCTTTCTTAAGATTTTATTAAGTTAAGATTAAGTATAAAATAAAGATAGTCTTAAGTATATTAAAAGCTATATTAACTTTATTATTTTAAATAAATAAAATATTTTTTTAAATAAGCTATATAAAAAGCTTTATAATTTATATAAAGTTAAAAATAAATTTATAATAAAAGTTAATAAAGCTTAAAAAGCTTTAAATATCTTTAATTTATATAAAAGGTTTTTAATCTTTAATTATAATAATTTTTTTAAAGTTAAAGTAAATAAACTTATTTATTTAAACTATATAACTTAAATATTTAACTTTTTTTATTATAAAAGGCTTATATATATTTTAGCTATAGGTTTAAGGATTAACTAAGGTATATTTTTTTTAATAAAATAATAATAAAAATTATATAAAAATCTATTAATAAATAAAACCTTTTAAACTTCTTTTTTTTTTTTAATAGCTATTTTATAAAATTAGTTATAATTTATTTAAAAGAAAATAAATAGTAAGCTTAAAAGTGGGGTAGGTAGGGTAAAAAGTTTTAATTAATAAAAATTTAAAAATAATTAATATAGAAAAGTCTTGGCTAATAAAAATTTAAATTAGGTTAGACTAGAATTGGGTTTTAACCCTAGGGCCTACTAGGGCCTACTAAAGCCTTTAACTTAAGGAAGCCTAAGGGTAAAATAAAGGAAAAAATAAAGGAAAAAATAAAAGAAAAAATAAGGAAAAAATAAAGGAAAAAATAAAGGAAAAAATAAAGGAAAAAATAAAGGAAAAAATAAGGAAAAAATAAAAAAAATAAAGAAAATAAATAAATAAATAAATAAATAAATAAATAAATAAATAAATAAATAAATAAATAAATAAATAAATAAATAAATAAATAAATAAATAAATAAATAAATAAATAAATAAATAAATAAATAAATAAATAAATAAATAAATAAATAAATAAATAAATAAATAAATAAATAAATAAATAAATAAATAAATAAATAAATAAATAAATAAATAAATAAATAAATAAATAAATAAATAAATAAATAAATAAATAAATAAATAAATAAATAAAAAATAAATAATAAATAATAATAATAATAATAATAATAATAATAATAATAATAATAATAATAATAATAATAATAATAATAATAATAATAATAATAATAATAAATTTAAAAAAAATAGTATAATTAAGAATAATATAATTAAAGTTTATAAAATAAATATAGGCTATATTATATTTATACTTAAAGATAATCTTTAATTAAGTATTTTATTTAAGTTTAATATTAAAATTATTAAACTTAATATAAATAATATAAATAATATTAATATTTATTAAAGTATAAAAAATACTTAAGTATTTAAAAATAAATATAAATATATAGTTATTAAAAAGCTAGGTAAGCTTAATAAAAATATATATTATTTTATATAAAGGTATAAAAATAATAAATAATAATATTACTTTATAATAAATTTTAATAAATATATAATAATATATTTAAATAAAAAAAGTTAGGTTTTAATATAAAGTATTATTATTAAGGTAATAGCTTTTTATTATTAAGGCAATATATTTATAATACTTAATTAAATTAAGCTAGGGTTTTTATATTTTAGCTCTTTTTATTAAATTATAATATAAAGTTATAATAATTATAAATAATATATAAAGATTAAATAATATTTTTATAATATTATATTAAAATTATAAAAAAATAAAGTTATTATAATTTTTTATTTTTAAGCTATATTATTAAAATAACTTCTTTAATAATATTATTTTTAATAATAATTATAAAGTTATTATATTAATTATTACTTTAGCTATAGCTATAGCCTTTTTATTATTTAATTTATAATCTTTATCTTTTTATATTTTTTAATATTTTTAATTACTTTATAAATAATTATAAAGCTTTTTAATTTATTATTTTAATTTTTATTATTATATAAGTATATTATATATTTATAATTAATCTTTAATTATTAAATTAATTTAAAGTTAATAAAAAAAATAAAGAAAAAGATAAAGTTAATAATAAGTTATTATTAATAATAGCTTTATTATTTTATAATAGCTTTAATTAACTTTATAGGTTTTTAATAATATTTAGGTTTTATATTTAAAGCAATAGCTTATTTAAGTTTTAAAATATTAAGTTAATAATATTTATATAAAAAATAATAAAAAGAAATACTAAAGGCTTATTAAGTTATTAAGATAAGTAAATAAGCTTTATTATTAATAACTTTTTTTTTAAATAATCTTTTTTATAATATAATAAATATAAAGTAAGGTATATTATTATATAAAGTAATATAAAATTATATATAGCTATAATATTTCTTTTTTTTTATAATAGCTTTAATATAGTAATATTACTTAATAAAAAGATTAATAATAATATAGCTAATTTATATTAAAAGTAATCTTAATTAAGCTTAATTAATATATTATTACTATAGCTTTACTTCTTACTTTATAATTATTTAAAGATAATCTTACTTTTTTTTTTATTATTATTTAAATAAAGGCTTTATAAAGATAAAAAAGATTATTAATATTAATAAATAAATATATTTTAATATTTTTATAAACTATTTTTATAAAATTATTTATTTTTTTAATTAAAATTTTAATAATATTTAATTTAATATTATAAAAATTAATTAACTTAAAGAAAATACTTAATAATAAAATAATTTATAATTATTTTTTAATAATAAATATAAACTTAAATAAGCTAAGCTTAAGCTACCTTAAAGTTATCTTTTTTCTTTATATATATAACCTTATTTTAATACTTTTTAAGATTTTTTTTATTAAACTTAATTAATAGCTTATTTTATATTTATATTTAAGATAAAGTTAACCTTATAATTAACTTTATAAACTTAAGGTTAGTAAGTTTATTAATAATAAAGTTAAATATTTTATTAATATTATTAAAGATATTATCTTTTTTTTAATATAATATTATTTTAATATAAATATTTATATTAATATAATATAAATAAAGTTATTATTATATATTTAAAAAAATATATTTTAATATATTTTTTAATACTTTTTTTTTATTTATAATAATAATAAAAAATTTAAAAATCTTAAATTATTATTAAAAGTTATTTAATTAATTATATAATTAATTATAACCTTTTTATTTCTTTATATTTATAAAATTAAAGGTAAAGTTAATTATAAACTTTTAATCTATAATATTAATAACTTAAAATAAATATATTTTAAACTTATTAATTTTATATATATTATTTAATTTAAAAACTTTAAAGAACTTTTTTTATATAGCTTTATATTAAAAATAAAAATAAAAAAACTACCTTAATTTTTTAATCTTTATTATATTAAATAAAGTAATAAAGCCTTTTTTATTAAAGAATATTAACTTATTATTATATAAATATAAAGCTTTTAAATTAAAAATAATAAATAGCTTAATAATATTTATAAATATTTTTTTTAAAAAAATATAAAAAGCCTTTATTTTAAGCTTAAATAATCTTTTTTATTTTATAAATACTAAAGGCTTTATATTATAAAAATAATATTTTAAAGTTTTTTTATTTTTATATATAGTAATAATAAATACTATATATTAAAAAATTAAAAAAAGTATTATAATTATACTAGCTTTTAAAGACTTAAAAAAATTTTTTTTTTTAATTTAACTTTTTAATAATTAAGGTAGTTAGTTTAAATAAATAGTTAAGCTTTTTTATTATACTTTTCTTTATACCCTTGCTTATTAAAGCTTTAAAAAAGCTATAATTATAAAAAAGTATATATTAAATTAAAATTTATTTTTTATTAATTTTATAATAATTATTAAAAGATTTTTTAATTATTATAATATTATATTTATAATAAAATATTTAAAAAAAGTTAAAAAGCTTATTAAATAAATTAAATTTATATATTAATAAAGGTATAAAGATTTTTTATTTTATTTTTTTATTAAAGATATTATTATAATATTTTTAATTAAATATATTAAAAAGCTTAAAATAATTATTAAATAATAAAAGTTATTACTTAAGTTATTAAAGAAATAAAATTTATTATTAAAGCTTTTTAAGTATTAAATTTTATTATTAAAAGTATTAAAGTAATTAATTTTATTTATTATTATTATTAACTTTAATAACTTTAAATTTAATATTTTAATTATAAAACTATTTATATAAAATTTTAATTATATTATTATTATATATTATAATTTAATAAAGTAAGCTAAGTATAACAAAACTTAATTTAATTTAATTAAATATTATAAATATATTACCTTAATAATAAAAAGCTATTACCTTAATAATAATACTCTTAATATAAAGTAATTAATAATATTTTATAATAAAAATTAATTTTAATATTATAAAAATAAAGTTATATTTTTAATAAAAAAAATAATTTAAGATTAATAATTATTTAAATTAAAACCTTAATAATAATTTATTAATATTTATAATTAAATAAAGTATTATTATATAAAAAAATAATAATAATTATTTAATAATTAAAAATAATAATATTATTAAGTTTTTTAATTAAAGTTAATAATATAAACTTATATATAATATTAAGTTATTATTAAAGTTATTATTAATAATTAATATAAAATAATTAATATTAATTATAATATAAATAATAATACTTTTTATATATTAAAATAAAAATAAATATTAAATAAAATATAAAAATAAATAATAAAATTATATAAAGTTATATTTTTAATTATAAGCTATACCTTAATAATAAAGTAATATTAATTAAATAATATTAATTAATATTTAAACCTTTAAAAAAGGTTTATTATATTATAAATTAAATATAATAAGCTTAATATTTTAAGCAGTTTTATTTTCACTATAGAATATTCTTATTTTTACTATAATAGCCTGTGCCTATATTAAAATTAATACTTATACACTACTAGCCTTATTAATCTATACTTAATTATAGTATAATGCCTTAGTATACTATATACTTTATAGTACTATATAAGACTTATAATATTATAATTTTAACCTTGCCTTTTAGCCTTACTCTTTAATATTATAAAATTCTATATTATTAATAAATTCCTTTTTAAGTAAAGATCTCTTTAATTTATTATTATTATTAAAGCTATTTTATAATACTAGCCTTAATAAGATTTATACCTTTTTTTTATTAAATATACTAAAGGTAGTAAAGGCCTTAGCTACTATAGTTAACTTTAATAATAATAAATTTAATAACTTAAAGTAGCTATAATATTATAAATTTAATAATAATATAGTATTATTATAGCTTAAAAATAAGATTAAAGAGTTATTACTACCTTTATATATTAAAAAGCTATTATAGCTATTTATATATATAGTAAAGGTACTACTATAAGTTAAAGAGATTAAAAAGACTATAGAATTAGCACTAGAGCTAGTTATTTTATTATTACTGCCCTTAAGGCTATATAATATATTTAATAACCTTATAGGCTTTTTATAAACCTTTTACTAAAAAAATAATACTGCTCTATAGACTAATTAAAGTTTTAATTTATAGATTATTAATAATAAGAGAGTCTTAACTTATTATACCTTTATTTATAACTATATAAATAGCTAAGCTTTAAAAAGCATTAAAATTTAAAGATTATTAACTTAATAAATAGAATGCCTTTATAAAATTATAATAATAATAAAGAAAAGCACTAATTAAAAATAATTATACTATATTATTTATAATAAGTATAATTATTTACTATTTCTTAACCTATTAATATATAATATATATTACTAACGCACCTTAGCCTAGCAGTAATAAAAAAAAGACTTAATTAAATATTAAGCCCTTTTTATATATAAGATAATAAAGATCTTAAAAGACTTTAGTATTATTATTATTAAGCTTATATTTTTTTATTAATTAAATATTTATAATAATAAATAAAGGATTAAGATTAAAAGACTTAATAACTTATTAACTACTTAAGCCTAGATTAAATAACTTTAAGATAATAACCTTTATTACTATATTAAGCTTAATATTAATAATAAGGTTAAGGGTATTTTATAAACTTATCCTTAGTTAAAGAAGATATAGCATTAGTTTTTTAAAGTCTTAAGACTTAATAATATATATAAAACTAATTATTTTTATATATATTTCTTTAAGGTTATAAATATTATAAATTAAAGATTAATAATTAACTTTATATTTAGCTTTATTAATATAAAGAAAGAAAATAGCTTTTTATAGCTTTATTAATAGCTTAAGGACCTTTATTAAGACCTTTATATACTAGCACTAATTATAATAATTATAAATAAAGAGTTAATATTAAAAAATGCTCTTTAATTAATCTTTTTTAATGCTTAATAATAACTTTATATTTACTATATTAATATTAATATTAAGGCAAGAATTTAATTTAAGTAAAAAAAAAAAAATAGTATTAATAATATTAAGGCTAAAGATAATAAAGTTAAGGTTATTAATAATAATAATAACCTCTTTAATACTTAAGCTGTTATTATTAATAATAATAATAACCTTACTATATATATTATTAAGTAAGAGATTATTAAATATAGCTTTATTACTTTATTACTTATTACTATACCTTAGACTTATAATAAGATATTCTATACCTAGTAATAGGTTATTTATATTAAAGATAAGGCTAGTTTTTAATTAATATAAAATAAAATAAAGGCTATATATAATTTTACTTAAAATTATATTTTATACTATATTTTAAAAAAATATATATTATATTATAAATAATAAGATTATTACTATATTAAGTAATATTATAACTTTAATTAATAAGTTAATAATCTTATAGAAATAATATATAAAGATATAAAGTCTTTTTTTATTATAAGTATTAATAATCTTTTTTACTTTTATAATATAATTTACTTTATATTAAAGAAAAAAGAATAAAACTATAATTAAAATATAGTTAAGATATAAATATAGTAATAATAATACTTTATTTAGTAATAAAGCTAGTTAAGTAATATCTTAATAATTATTAATTATATTATTATTAATCTCTTTATATAATAGTATTGCCTAGCTATAGCTATAATGCCTTTAAGCTATAGCTTAATGCTTAAGTTACTACTGCTTTATATTAATAACTTTATATAGTAATATATACTTTTTTATAGCTATATAATCTTTAAAAAGCTTAATACTAGCAAGGCCTTTAGCTAAGATAATATTTACCTTTAATAATAGTTAATAAAGCCTTTAATATAATTTCTTTTTATTTTTTATAAAAAAGTTATTAATTATAATATACTAGGATATTAAGGAGCCCTTGCTTTAAATTTATAATCTTAATATTATATAAAACCTTTATAGTTAGCCTTGCTTTTTAAATAATAAAAAAATAACTATATTATTAATATTAAGGGTTAATAATAGCTAAGATAATATTTAGTAAGAGTAGTTAATATAATTAAGGTAGTTAAAGTAAAAGTTAAGGGCATTATAGTATATAAAGTTAAGTATATATTATAATCTTTTTTAATTTAAAGCTTAAGGTTTATAAAGGTTATCTTAAAGCTATAGCTATAGCTATAGCTAGGTAGCTTTATTATAATTAATAAAGAGTTTTTAATTATATATAAATTTATAGACTATAAGAACTATAAAAAGATAATTAAAGAGATTAATAATAGCCTTTTTTATAATAAGGCTAGCTATAATAACTACTGCTATATTAAAGATTAACCTTAAGATTAACCTTAAGATTAAGTTTAAGGTTAAGGAAGTTATTAAAGTTATTTTAACTACTTAACCTAGTATTAATAAGCTAGATAAACTAGCTAGCTTATAAAAAGTATTAATATTAAATTAAAAGTATTAGAAATATATTTTTTAAAGGAATTAAGATTAATTAATAATTAATAATATTATAATATAAAATTTTATATAATAATCTTTTTTTTTAATATATTATATTATATTTTAATATATAAGTATAGTAATTATAATTTAAAGGTAAATATAGCTTGTAATATAAAGCATTATAATAAAAATAAGAATATTCTATAGTAAAAATAAGACTACTTAATATTTTAATTACTTAAGGTTTAAAATAATACTTTTATAAACCTTAAGTTATTTAAAATATTATTAAAAAGTATTATTATTATTAAAATATAATAAATAATAATAATATTAAAGCTTAATTTTATAAAAAAGATTAATATTAAATAAAATAAATAAAATAAATAAAAAATACTTAACTTAAACCTTTAACTTTAAGTATAACTTTTTAATAAATACCTTAATATTAAAATAAAAGTAGATCTAGGGTTAAGAACCCTTTATAAGTCTCTTAACCCTTGTAATAAAAGCGGGGCAGCGGCAGGGGGTCGGATAGGGTTAGGGTTAGGGTTAGGGTTAGGGTTAGGGTTAGGGTTAGGGTTAGGGTTAGGGTTAGGGTTAGGGTTAGGGTTAGGGTATATTGCTCGATGCTTTCAATGTTCCAATGTTCGATACCCGTAGAACAGAGAAACGAGACGGAGACAATCAACGGCAAGATGAGGAAAACTTTTTTGTTGTGTAGCGCTGAGTTGATGATATGATAATACACGAGACGAAAAATGGACAGACAGAGCGCGCGTGCGAAAAGCGAGGGTAAGAAAATATTTCGATGCAACGTAAAAAGAAGAGAAAGAAGAAAAAAGAAAAAGGGAAAAATCGATGCCCAACAAAGAGACAGCAGTGATGCATAATAATAATAAAAATAATAAAGTGACAAAAAAAAAAGGAACAAAGGGTTCTTTGACTTTTTGATTTTCTTTCCTTTCTTCTTCTTCTTCTTCTTCTTCAACTTTCTTTCTTTCTTTCTTTCTTTCTTTCTTTCTTTTTTTTTTCTGGCTTGCTTGTTTTTCATTCGTTGACGTTCGGGTCGCTGTAATACTAATAACTATTCCCCAGTCATGGCCAGACTAGCCTGAACAGGCGGTTGCTGTTGATGCTGGTGGTGTACCGACGTGTCTAGAAAGGTGGAGCTGTAGTATACCGATCCCAGTCCTCAAAGATGACTGGAGCGGGGAGAAATACTCAAAGTCCATCGTACCGTCTGCTGGCGGAGGGATAATGGTGGCCCTGAGGAACAGGTGGCAGTTCGCGCTTGTCGAGATGAGGCTACCTGCAAAGGAGCCATGGCAACAGAGTGCGTCGACGAATCAGGAGAGTGTTGTTGCTGCTGCTGCTGCTGCTGCATGCCGAGGAGAAAGCGACGCCTGGGAGGGGACAAAGGCGGAGCTTCGGTGGGGCGACGCGCGAGCATCTGCTGCGGCGCCTGCGACGGCAGCGACGCCGCAAAGGATATTCGCGCGTCCTGCTGCGGTCGCTGCGGATAACCGGCCGGAGAGGCCATAACGCTGGGTGCAAACCGCGGCGGCGGGGGCGGCCGCAGCGCCTGGCTGAGTGCTCGCAAAGGCCAGGTCGGACAGCTCAAAGGCAACCGACACACTCCACTGGGCCTCGCCTTCGTCACCAGAGAAGAACTCGAGCAGATCCTGGAGTTAGCCCGGGTTCTCCTTCTCCAGGAACCCCTGGGCACGCCCCGTCTTGCTCGGGTGCCAGCTGAACTGCGGACGACGGCCTTTAAACTCGGCCTGCTTGCCCGTGACGAGGGCTTCCCAGGCCTCGTGGATGAGCGGCTGATGGAGCAGGCCGTAGACGACCCTCGAGTGCATCAGTCGGCCTTGCCCAGGCCCGACTCAGGAAATGCCTGGCAGACGTGCTCGACGTGCCGCTCGCGCGCGGGGTGCAGGGCGGAGCAAGAAGCCGCAGGCCCAGTACTTGCGCTTGCGGAGGGGAACCTGACGACCTTTTCCGCGTGGGGGACACGTCTTGCAGCCGTGGCATTGCTTGTGGTGTTGGTTGAACAGAGTTGGAGCCCCAGAAGCTGCAGTTGCAGCCGGGTTCAGGGCAGGGATACTTCCTCCAGCGCTCGTGGAACTCGTCCTCGTGGCGCTTCCAGTCATGCTTGCGCTTGAAGCTGGTCTCGCGAAGGTGCACCCAGTAGACGTTTGTCTTGCCGGCCGAGACCGCAGAGGAGCCGGCGGGAGTCACGAGCAGCGACGGCTGCGTGCGCGCGACGACAGAAGCCGACGCCCACGACATGGACGACCGCGCCGAGTTGACCCGGACCATATGGAGGCGTGCAGCCGGGAGGATCCCGAGCTGGTGGACAGAGACGGGAGATGCGGGGGCGGTGATTGGGATATTAATGGCATCGCGGGCGAGATAGAAGGGCGGCGGTGTCGGACTCTGATGACTCCATCGCCACGCCGGCCGGAAGAGCGAAGGCCGCGAAGCCTGGAGCTTCGAAGCGGGAGTCCCCCGACATGGAGTTTGGGGCCTGCGCAGGCAGTCAGCCTGGCGGCGGCGGCGGCCCAAGCCCTCGACACGTCATCGGCAAACGACGAGGGCTCCGTCTTGATGATCGCAATGGAAGGCGGCGCGCGCCGGGTCCGGGGAGACGTAGGGCGGTGGTCGAACTGCCGATGGTGCTGGAGCTGGAGACGGGGGGCGGGAGGAAGTGGCGGGCCGATGACGCCGCTGACAGAGACGCGACAGGAGAGCTGTGTGGACAGCGGAAGGGACCGAGGGAGTCCGGCGGCGCGGCGTGGAAAGAGGAGGAGCTGAGGGCCGAGGCCTGGGAGATTGCACATGGTGAGACGGTAGAGAGAAGACACGGGGTGAGAAAGCAGCGGCGAGGAGGGGACGGGAGTGGAGGCAGAGGCCGGAGGAGGGCGTAGACGCCGAGGGAGCCAGCGTCTGGGCGAGAAGGCAGCTGCTGGCCTGGGAACGAAAGCTGGAGCGAGAAGCTGTCGTCGTCGACCCATTGGTGAAGCAGATCCTTGGACAGGCCCGAGTCGATCAGGACCTGCAGGTTCTTGCGCGCCTCGACGAGAGGACATCCTGGGGGGTGGTCGGGTCGAGCTGCTGCGAGCTGCTGCTGCTGATGCTGTTGTTTGCAGCTGTTGCAGCTGTTGAAGATGTTGCTGAGCATATGTGGCTGCTGGAACTGAGACACCAGTTGAGGCTGTGGATGCGAGGGCTGCTGAGGCTGGCCCAGCTGGTGGAGCTGGTGAGACTGGAGAAGTTGGATCCATTGAGAGAGAGCGCCCTCATTTGACGGCGTTAGTGAGCAGAGATGGTGGGTTTTTTTTTTTTTTTTTTTTTTCCCTTTCTTTTCGTTTCTTTTGTTTTTGATTTTTTGATTTTTGATTTTGATTTTTGATTTTTGTCTCCCTTTCCTTATTCCCCTTCTTTTCCCTCCTCTATCCAATGATTTGATTTTCCTTCTCCTCCCCCTTGATTGCGCAGTAACAAGAAGTAAACGAGCGGCGTCGAGGGTCCCGAATAAAGATCTGGATACAGTTGTTCAAAAGCGCGGACGAATTGGAAAACGAATGAGAAAGTGGGAAGGGAGAAGAAGAAGAAAAAAAAGAGAGAGAGAGAGAGAGAGAGAGAAAAGAAAAGAGAGAAAAAAAAAGAAAGAAAACGAGTGAAAGAAAAAACGTGAGATAAAAAGAGCGGGAGAGAATTTGGGTTGGAGAAAGAGAGAGAAGAGAGTAGAATACCACAGGAGTAGGAGGAAGGAAAGAGAGGGAAAATGTTGTGTGGCAGAGCACTGCGCGACTCCGTATGGGAGAGGAGTGCGGCGGTTGTGGCTGCGGGAGGAAAGAAAAAGAAAGGAAGGGAACAGCGGGCTGTATACTCGAAGGTACACTCTCACAGGTACTCCCGCAGGTACCCCCAAACTGAAGGCTGCCCCCCCTCTTCTTCTCTCTCCCTCTCCCAAAGAGAGGCACTCCGTATTGATTGGTGCCGCTGCAGAGGAGGGTACATGAGCCAGTACTGTTGCAGGTACACGTCGCTAATCAGCCTGGCTAAGCGCCTGCGGCTGCGCCGAGCGATGCTAGCTTAAGCTTCACTTTGTTTTAGCGCAGTCTCTCAGCCCCGTGAAATTGTAGCAGGATTAGGCGAGCCAGAGCCAAAGTCAACATAGAGACCAGAAGAAGAGAGGAGACCGGGGGGATGTAGCAAATAGAGGTGTCAGGCAGCATACAAAATCGAGGCTAGAGAAAGAAGAGGAGGGAGGAAGAAGAGTGAGAGGGAGTGAGAAAGAGAGTACTCTATACTCGGGCGCCGTGTAAGATGGTGCTGTACTCGGCAGTACAAAGATACCAGGGGCAGAAGTCACTCTCGGGGACCTAAAGCGCGCCCAACAGCCGGGGGCCGGGCTTTAGGGAGAGAGAGGAGAGGGAGGGGAGGAGAGAGATAGAGAGAGTAGATGGATAGAGAGAGAGAGAGAGAAAGCAGTAGAAAAAGTGATTAAATGAATAAATAAATAAATATTATATTATATTAATAATAAACGAACAAATAGTTGATAAATAATTAATAAATTAATAAACTATAACCAAGAGAAGAAGAAGAGAAGGCAAAGGAAGGGGGAGGAGGGGGGTTGAAACAATGGGAGAGCAAGTAGCGCCTGCCAGTAGTACCAGCAGTAAGAGTAGTACGTAGTACGATGCGATACGATGCGATACGATACGATGCTGGGTGGGTAAGGACAATAAGAGCCTGAGTTTGTGTAATAGGTAGTAGCAGTCTGTCTTAGCAGTAGTGGTAGTAATAGTACCTAGTAGTACGTAGTAGTAGTACGGATAGTAGTAGTAGTAGGAGTAATTAGTAGGGAAAAAGAAAGAGGGCGAGATGGAGACGGGACGGCGGAGAAAAGATAGGGCAAAGGGCGCGGAAAGAAGGGATCCCCGGAGCGAGAGCTGGAGAAGGAGAGGATGGGGATGGGGATGGGCAGACGGGAGAGGTGCCTTGGCTGGAGGCTCCAAGCGATTTGAACGGACATGGATATCTCCCATGCAGCTACCTGTAGTATATTAGTAGTAGTACTGTAGTAATACTACCCAGTAGTACTATAGGTAGTAGTAGTAGAAATGAAAGTACGTAGTGGTTAGCAGTAGTAGTAGCAGCAGCAGCAGCAACAAACAGTATGTAGTTGTAGTACCGGTTTGTTTTTTTTTCGTCCCTCCTTTCTCCTGACCGTATCTCTCGCGTGGAGAATGCGTGCAATCAAAGCCCTCCCCCCCCACCACAAAGGGATTAGTGTGCTGGCCATGATTAGTAGTAAATAATAGGATATGGAGTAGTACTAGTATGACGGAGGAGGCCTGGGTTGGGCCGGGATAATTTGCAAGCAAGCAAAGCAGAGAGAGAGACTGGTCCTGGACCAGGGGATTTTTCCTACCTGGGCAGTACCTAGTAGTAAGGTAGTACTAGGTACCTAGGTATAGTAACCAGTACTGGGCAACTACGGAAGGCGAGAGGGCAGAGATGTGACGGTACTGTGTACAAGGGGGGGTGGGGGGTGGATTGATGGATTGATGAGTGATTGATTGATTAACAAGCTTGGCGGTAAATTTGCCATGATGTCGGCCATTTAGTATGGTATATATAAATATATATATATACATAAGATATATATTGCAGTACAGCCTGACGGAGGAAGAGGAGGAATGGGGACGCAGACTTGATTTGATGAGCCTTGGACGATAACGAGACAGACACCAGCCAAAAAGACGGAGAGAAGAGAAATGGGAAAGCTGAAGGTGCGATTGTGTTTTTTTTTTTTGTTTTTTTTAAGGTGGAGTATGGCAAGCCTGGGTGAATGAATGAATTATTGGCGGCAGCAGCTGAAAAAGAAAAAGAAAGAGAACTAAATAATCAATAATTCCCATACTAAATTGAATTTTAAGGGGGGAAAAGAAGAAAGAAAAAAAGGGTAAAAAAAAAAGGTAAAAAAAAAAAAAGAAAAAGAAAAAAGAAAATAGCAAAAAAAAGAAGGAAAAAGGTAAAAAAAAAAAAAAGGAAAAAAGAGGAAAAAAGAAAAGAAAAGAAAGAAAGAAAAAGAAAAGGTAAAAAAAAGAAAAGAAAAAAGGCGCTACTGACATACATTAAAGTAAGTACCTGATATCAATCATACTATCAGCAGTACCAGCAGTACCAACAACAGCAGGTTACCTTATTACTAGAACCAAATGTAATCAATCTGGGTGTAATTAATGCCCTTTTTGGTTATTTTTTTGGATGTTTTTACCTTATTAATACGGACTATAATTCATGTAATCCAGAGTAAGACCGGCACTAGAGTGAGGCCGGGCGCTGCTGGACCCAACGAAACGTCTCGGATTCTAGTATGCAGGAATTAATTAGCATGCGGGTGGTATATGTTGTGTGTGTATGTGTGTACATTTGGTGTACGTATGGGAGGGCAGCACGGCATATGGATGGATCGCTGCCAGCGCAACCTTGCGTTGGTAAAGGTGAGGAGGAAAGAGGAGGGGGGGGGGGGGGGGGGGGGTCAATTTTTTTAATAAACACAAGAGGACAAGACAGAAGCCGAAATGTCGATGGTGCTGCGGTACCTGATATTGTACCACGACGCCACGCAGGACACGGGACGATACAACCAACCTATGCGTGTTGCCGTGTTTTTTTTTCTCCCTCCCTCTCCATCTCCATCTCCATCTCTCCCTTTCTCCCTCTCTCCCTCTCTCCCTCTCTCCCTCTCTCCCTCTCTCTGCTGCTATAATGCGTTTAGAAATCATCTCCACCTCCATCAATGTCCAACAGCAGGGGGGAAAAAAAAGAAGAAATGAAAAAGAAATAGAAATAGAAAAGAAGAGAAAAAAAAATAAACCATGACGATGATTTCCCCCCTCCCCCCCTGTTGTGTTGGGACCCAGCCAGTAATGGGCAATCCGTGCACCCTTTCCGAGTCCATGAAATGGACATGTACTCGAATGTACGCCGACAAGGGCCCGCTTCTACTGTAAGGTTTAGTACAGTAGCACTACCTTACCTAGTACTAACCTAGGTACTAAGGTACTGGGTAATTGGTGCCTGGGATACAGGTACCTACTCCGTACAAGTAGTACTACCTATACAAGCATGAAGTAGGTACCTACTAACCTTGAGAGGTAAGCAATCCATCCATGGCATGACGAGAGAGCAAGGTAAAAAAAAAAAAAAAAAGGAAAAAAAAAAAGGAAAAAAAAAAGGAAAAAAAAATACTGCTACTTGTGCGCTGTGCCTGGTGCTGTTTACAGACCTTGACCCGCTGAACAGACGGGGAGCGGCGCGTCATGACTGGTCCGGATGGGGCGCGATATCAATCCCTTGTATATCTATGTATATACACCTCTTTTTTTTCTTCTTTTCTTCTTTTTTTCTTTTTTTTTTTTTCCTTTTTTTTTTCCTTTTTTTTTTTCCTTCCCCTCCCCTTTTTTTTTTTTTTTTTTAGCTCAGGGGTGCCAGATTTGTCCAGAGTTATTCTCCTGTGTCTGTGTGTGTGCCAGCCGTAGCAGGGATGCCATGGCTTTGCTACAACACGAGAGAGAGAGAGAGAGAGAGAAACAGAAACATTAATCACAAGTAAAAAAAAAAAAAAAAAAAAAAAGCTACCGATAACTTGCCTCCCCTGTCTGGTCCCAAATTGCAAAGCGAACAGGAGCAAAAAGGAACCCAAGCCACGGGTCCCCTGTCCAATTGCTGGCACCCGCGAAGAAACGCGTGTTCCAACCCAAGGCCAAGAGAGGAGACGGACGTCGGATGCCTTTTCCGTACGGGAAGCGAAGCACCTTGGGATTTGCCTAAAATCGATGGGGGATGGTCGATGCTCATATGCATCTCATCTGCGAGCCTGGTCTTTTTCCTTTTTTTTTTTTCCTCTCTCTCTCTCTCTCTCTCTCCCTTCTCTTCTTTTTCCGTTTCTTATCCTGCCTTTTATTTTATTTTATTTTTTTTTTAAAAAAAAAATATTAGAACGAACAAGCACAACAGGAATTAAAAAGAAAAACGGTCAGGGGTCGTCTCAAGTGAGAGCGCCTGCGCCAATGTCTCATTCGGCGCAGATTTACAGAAGGAGTAATAGATAGAGAGAAGAAAAGGAGTAGAAATAGACAAAAAAGAGTTTTCTTCGTCCCACGAGATCGGTCTTCATCGGCGCCGTGGCACCTGAAACCTTTTTTATTTTTTTTTTATTTTTTTTTCGCGTGACGATCGACTTGGAAAAAAAAAAAAAAAGGGCACCATGACAACAATCTCTTTTTGATCTCGACACTAATGCACCATGATCACACACACACACACACACACGTGTATGTATATATATTCTGTGTCTCCCTTGGCTCGTATACTTGTGGTAGTGTCTACTTTAGCATCGAAATAAGAGTTACCACCCCCCAGCCACCAAAATAAGTCGCGCACCAGAAGGGCTGTCGCAACATGGCCATGAAACAACACTCGAGCTGTGCGGCTGAACTCGGAGCTTCCTAGTAAGTCCTGCTAAGCACTATCAAAACAGCACCTAGGCCGGATTCATGGATCGTCGTCTGTCCGTTGAAAATCAGCGGGAGCCGCAGCTGGGACACAATGCTGGTATTAAGAGTACTAATGTAGAAGCAGGTTGAGAAGAGGTCACCTGAGAAGCCTCTAGCACCTAGCTACTTCATAAACATTGGGCGGAAGCAAATGGTCTGCGAACACGGACAAGATGAGAGCGCTTGATGCCAGTTCGGAGCAACACTCCGTATTACCATCCCTCCATTCGGCTCAGTAATGGCTCATCGCCGAATCGATATTTTTGCTCAACTCAACCATCCGATTTTTGCTCCATACCACTAGGTAGATAGATACACATACACATACTACTACTACCTAGGTAGTAAGTAGTCTACTGCCTACTGCTGCCCGCCCACATGGCAGAGCACGCTCCGTAGAAGCACTCCGGGGCTCGGTTCAAGCCTGGCCGAGATGGCGGCATCATCCATCTTGGGATTGACGTATTCCGAAATGGCGTTTGTGCAAAGCACTCCGTACAGCTAGGCGAAGCACGAAATAAGGACCATGGCCCGTCTTCGCTTCCAGTAAGAAACCGACAAAGGCCGCCAAGCCGGTACTGCAATCACAGCCATTTGCATGGGACCGTCGTCCCATCCATACAATCCAACGTCGCATCTCTCTGCACCGCCTCAAGGCTCGCCTCCTCGTGACGAACCATCAATTCCAGCCCGGTTGTGCCTTTTAAGAGAGAAGGGGAGGGGGAGAGAGAGAAACGGCCCCAAAAACACCCAACCCCATCATGCCTGCTCCATCCCCCCTTGGCGCAGCCGCGGCGATCAGAGATAGATTGAAACCACTCAGCGCCTCAATTTTCAAGCGAGGCTACAAACGGGTTGCTTTTTTGGTTTTTTGGTTTTTGGTTTTTTTGGTTTTTTGTTTTTTTTTGTTTTTTTTTGCAACAAAGGGGAATCCTTTCGGTTCTCTCCTCCTCCGTCAGCTGGTGCCTTGGTCGGATACGGAATGCCAAAACCAACGAGCCGGCAAATAGCAGAAGAGAGGAGACCTTGCACGTATCATCACCTCATCAAAGCGTTATATTCCCTGCATCCCATGGTTGTTACGGAGCACCCTCCCCCAAGCAGTATCTCATACCGCCATCCCTCCCACCAGGCTAACCATCGACGGGGTGGGAAAAAAAAAAAAAGAACAAGAAAACGTGGGCGTTGGAGATTTGAAGTTCCTCTCTCCACTGCCGTAAAGTCCCCAGGCCAACCGGCATGTTTCCCTGCGTCTCTCTCTGTCAAGGATTTTTTTTTTTTTTTTCCCTCTTATTTCTTTCTTTCTTTTCTCTCTCGGCTCTTGGTTTGGCGAACGCCTGACAGGCTGCAGCTCCTGTGTCATTTCTCATGATTATTACGCAGAGAACGCAACAGAGCCTATGCCTTTTTTTCCATCTTCAACTTGTTTCTCTCTCTACTTGAGATGGACCTGTAGGGGAACTTGGTAGATGATGTCGTATCATCGTTACCCATCTCGTCTATTCCACGACACACTACACGCACACGCACACACGCACATATATAAAAAAAAAAAAAAAAAAAGAGGCAATCTGCATGAACCCCATCCGTTCATCTATCCATATATAGATAGATACTTCTAAGTTACCAGTACTACTAGTATTACTACTACTTCTCATGCTCATCCGGGCATTAAAACTCACCACACGTTTTATTTCCGCACGATTTACCCTCACACCTGCAAGATCCCCTCCTTCATTCCATATTTATCCAGCATGAATCAAGGTCCACTTCCCGCCCAGGCCAGGCCTTGTCCATTCTCCACGGGGGCCCTTGAAAATATGGAGCAAGGAAATGAAGACCAACTCCAAAGGAGATCACAAATGTCATTAATAATGCGCCACGCGGATAGTTCGCCCATCCAAAGACGTCAATTGTCAAATAAAGCTGCGGGTGCCAAATTTAAGCTGCCGCGTCTATATCAAATCAAATCAAATCAAATTCAATGCCAAATTAACCATGGCGCCCATCACTTGACATCATCTCCCACCAAGCACACTCGAGATGGTATAACAAACAGCCAATTTTACTCTCCATGCCATTTTTTTTTATTTTTATTTTTGTCAACACCAGCACCGCCGCCCCCTGAACCAACAGAGACAACAAATCTTGCCCTTTCCCGTCTCTTTTGAGAAATTAGAGATACAGTAAAAGCGGGGGGAAGAGGAGAGGAGAGAAAAGAAAAGAAAAGAAAAGAAAAGAAAAGAAAAGAAAAAGAATAGCAATACCAGTCCTCATCTCGCCCCTCCGGTTCGCAGCATCAAATAATCAAAAACTTCTTCTTTTCAAACCCAGATCCAACTATGGAGGAGAGAAAAGAAAAGAAGAAAAGAAGAAACCCTTCCATCATCACACCGGCGAGCCCTTATCCCAGAAACATACTAATAACAACCGGCAGGTGACAAAGAGCTAAAAAAAAGCAACAAGATCTCGCCTTTATGACAAAAGACAGCTCCTCCCGCGCGCTGCCCCACCCCTGAATGACGCCGCGGAATGCCCTTAACAAAAATTAAAAATGGAAACCCAAATTTAAAAGAAAATAAAAAAAAATAAAAGAAAGTAGAAGAAAAAGAAAGAAAAGAAAAGAAAAGAAAAGAAATGAGAGTAAAAAAAAAAAAAAAAGAAAAGAAAAGAAAAAGAAGGGAGGGGGGCCATATAGGTCACCTCCGTCTGACAAGGACAAGGGGTCCGGAGAAACATATATAGAAACAAAACCAGGATATATGTCCCATCCCTCGCCAGCTGTTGCTTCTAGCTTCTAGTAAAGCGCGACGTTGTAATGATGCCGCGCATCTGTCAAAGTGGCTCTCCTCGCCCCCAGTCCAAAGACCCGGGCTTCAAGTATCTCTTGTCGCTCTCTCCACTCGAATCTCCGTTTCTTCCGGGCTCTAGCATTCTGCAAAAGCTTCCATCATCATACCTGTATCACAACAACGGTCCTCCTCTCTCTCTCTTTCTCTCTCTCTCTCTCTCTCTCTCTCTTTTGTGTGTATGTGTGTGTGTGTGTGTGTGTGTCTGTGTATCAGTATTGAAAAAAAAAAAATTTACAAGTATCGTAAGCCCCCCTCCCCCTTTTTTTTCAATTCAGGAAGAAGAGAGAAGAGAAAAAAAAAACCTATACGCCGTTAACCCAGATCGACATCAGCCCAAGACCGGCCCAATACCAGAGTCGTGGCACACACATCTCGCCAAAAATAACAAATGTTGCACAAGTACTTCGTAGCACCAATATAGAAAAGGACAGAAATGAAGAGAGAGAAACACTGAGAGAGAGACGGAAAGAGGGAGAGAGATGAGCATTTAAGAAAAAAAAAAAAGACGCCCGCCGAGAGCTGCGGCCGACTCCGTCACCAACGCAATGGCCATCGTCAAGCGCTCGTGCTAAAGTAGTAATTCTCCCACAGATACTCATAGTCCTGTAGGATGCCCGCGATGAAGCCCGGCATCCGCCTTGTAACTCCGTTGACGGCTCCCTTGGTCACGTTCTCGTAAAAGGCTCCGCGCATCGCCCACCAGATCATGGCCCAGCCCCTCTTGTTCCACTCGTCACGCTCCAGGGCCGAGGTTCGCAGGCTGCGCTGGCGAAGCTGGCGCGCCGCGTACTCGATGGCGACTCCCACCAACCACGGCGTCCACGACTTCTTGTCCCTCGTCCTGGCCAGTGCTACGGCGTATACCAGCGGCGTCAGGATGTGTAGCATCTCGGCAAACTGGCCGCCCCCCTGCAGCTGGTTCAGGAGCTTGCTGGCGGGCTTGATGTCGTCGGCCGTCAAGACTCGCCCCAGCAGGTACGAGCTGATGTCGCCGGGGCTGGGCAGCGACGGCAGGCTCATGCCCGTGCGAGGCATCGTCCACTCCTTCTCGTACGCGAGCTTCTGCGGCCGTCGGCCAACGAGGACGGCCGACCCGTTGGGCGATGTCTCATCCATCAGCTCACTCTCGCTTCTCGCCGTCGTGGCGTCGTCGTCGTCGTCGTCGGGCTCCTCCTCGGGGATGGGCTCGCTCCGGCAGCACCGGTGTCACGAGCGGACGACATCGCGTAACGCGCATCAGGACGAGGCGGCAGAAGGCCTTGATGGCCTCCAGCAGCACAATCACATTCCACCGCGTCCTCTCGCCCCCGCGCCGCTTGGCGCTCATCTCGCAGAGCAGCTCCGTGTAGACGACCATCTGGAGCACCACGGCGATCCTGCGGTACGTCCCGCTTCTCTGCGCCCAGTAGCGCGTGTAGCGCGCGTGCGCCGACCGCGCCGGTTGCGTCGGCAGCTTGGAGACTGCCCGCGAGAGGATTCCGTCGTGGTAGAGCGACAGCAGCTGGACGCCCGAGTGGATGGATTCGGACGCAATCTCGGCGTCGCGAAAACGGCCTTTGCGTTTGGATCAAAAGAAAGAGACGTCAGCTGAATTTTCACAGTGGCAACCTCGGGAGAATTTTTTCTTTATTTTTTTTTTAAAAAAAAAGGGGGGGGGGGGAGGCCGCCGAACCAGGAATGATGTAAGTGAGGCTCCTCAGCGCGCTCTCAATCTGCGACACTTGGCCGGCATTTTTGGTGATGAACTCGTCGTACATGGCCAGCCATTTGGGCGGTATTGACAGGATCTGGCCAACCGTCACGCGCCGCGGCGGCCGGTTGGGGGCCGGCTTTGTTGGGTTTGCCGCCATTGGTCTTCTGATCTGCCCTTATCTCGTGCTGTCTCGTGCTATCTCGTGCTGCGTCTCGTGCTGCTATCCCGGCGTCTGTTTGCGTCTGGCCTTGTTCTCTGTCGCTGTGCTTTGCTTTGCTTCGCGTCTCGCCTATTGTGCTTCCTCCGTGTCGCCGAGCACCATGTCGAGATTGCGGCGGCGGCGGCGGCGGCAGAGGCAGCGTCAGGGCCAGTGGCAGCGGCAGAGGCAGCGGCAGAGGCAGCGGGCTTTTGTTGTTATCGTTGTTGTCGCTGTTGTCGTTGCCTAATGTCAAGATGTTGTCAAGTTTGAAATTCAGCTGAGCCGAGGTATAAATGCGCACGCCATTTAGGTTATATAGTATTGGTAGTGTAGTAGTAGTAGTAGTAGTAGTAGTACTAACCCTTGGGTTGGTTATAAAGACGCCTCCCTTGTGGCGTAATGAATTATTGCCTCGGCCAGGCTGCGTGGCTGGGGCGGGAGAAATCTGACTTACCCTGCACGGATGCTAATAAACAAACCAAAATTGGCCTTGTCGGTTGAAATATTGAATGAAATAACGGCATTGAAAGAAGCTACCTATATGAGGATAACCGAGTACGAAATAAACTGGCGGGTGATGGTGAAGGAAGAAAACTTTTTTTTTTCTTTTCGATGCGGCGTTTTGGTGTGCACCTCTTCTGATATCGACACTTGACAGCCCAATTCTTTCTTCTCTTCTCCCATCATTGGCATCCAATACCTTTTTGATGAAGCAAAGACATTATGTACTCAATCAAGAGGCCACGGACGGTTCATTTAGTTCTTCGTTATGTGCAGACCCCGACGTCAATACATACTAACTAAAATTCTTGTCTGGCCGTGAACGTGTCAAAAAGTTTGATTTCCAAATTGAAATTTGGTATCGAAAAGCCACATCACGCTTTGCTTACAGATACATACTGATGATATCCTATATATTTACTCCGTATATATATATATATTTGAAAAGAAGCATATAAAAAACTAAAGAAACAAATGGAATAAAAAGCCATTTTAAACATTCAAACAAGAAAGAAGAAAGAAGAAAAAAGATGAGAGGAAAAAGGAAAAGGAAAAATCCCAGCAGCGGCATCAACATCGTCATCGCTACGACCATCGTCATCATCATCTTTCCAAATGGGCAAAGCCAGCCCGCTCCAGCTCCTCTCCATTCGGCAAAATCGGCCTCCCCTGCATCGGAAACGGCCAGAAGAGCGGATTCTTCGCCGCCTCCGTCGACTTGACAGTGTTGGGCGCCTGCAGCGTGTCCACCATCTCCGCGCTGGGGCCCCAGCCGCACATGAAATCGCTCTCCTGGACGTTTGGCGCGAAAAAGTTGAGGCTGCCGGGGTACGGCCTGACCAGGTTGTCCAGGTCGTCTGGCGGCGCCTTGTCGCCGTCGACGTCGACGTCAATGTTCCACTTCTTGGCGAGGTACCGCAGGATGTTGAGCGCCTGCTCGGCAAAGTGGTGGCACGGCGCCATCTCCGCGAGGTTTGCGATTCCACGGTTGAGGGCGTCCGACACGCGTTGGTCGATCTTGGCAGCCTTCTTCATCTTCTCTTCGCTCGTTTTGGCGTCCCCGCTCTTGATCGACGTGGCGCCTATGGCGAGATGCATAATGGCAGACGTCAGGACGAAATAAGGGACAAAAGGACGGCGTCCTGCGCAGCGTATAGAGTCGCGCATAGGAGGTCAACAATCTCTGGATCGCGTCGGCGGCCTGCGAGCAAACGTCTTGCGGTGAAACCTTGGAGCCAATGATGCGAAGCTTGATCAAGGGCCTGAAAAGGAGGAGTATGGCAAAATGATAATACATGCTATTTTTTTTTAAAAAAAAAAAAGACAACGAAAGACGTCAACATCAACATCAACATCAAAAAAAGAGAGAGAGAGAGAGAGAGAGAGAGTGAGAGGGGAAAAAAAAACGACCGGGGTGGGGAATTCAACTCATCTGGGCAAACAAGACCGCTGGGGTGAAATTGTGTCCTAGTCTCAGGACCTCTGGTATGCGGTCATACCAGTCCAGATATTGGGTGTAAATGTCCAAAAGGTCCCTGGCGGTAAGGGGTCTTCCGGGAGAATGCAGGACGTAGAGAGACTGGTGGACAAGCTCACTCAGCTCGCAAAAACACTTGTACACAGACCGTACATTTGACGGCTGCTCGCTCGACCGCTGCAGCGGCGCGCCTTCGGATACGTTAGTAGGCAGCCCTTTGGCATCAAAGCCGAAAGCAGTGGCGCGGTTCTCACCATCGTCGGTATACGGTACCCATAGGGAGGCTTCGATGTCGCCGATGATGGCCGGTCTGGGCGGAAGGTGAGGAAAGCGCGAGCATTGCGGCAGCGATCCAGTGGCCAAAGACCATGCGCTGGAAGAAAGAGGAGCCAGAGTCAGAACAAGGGCGTCTTAAAAAGAAGAAAGGGGGGAGGGGGGGGGGGGGCAAAGAAAAGATAGAAAGAAAGGGAAGAGAAGAGGGAAAAGAAGAGAGAGAGAGAGAGAGAGAGAGAGAGAGAGGCAAAGAAGGAAAAGATGATAAGGAAGAGGGAGAAAAAAGGGGGGGAAAAAAGATGGAAAGAAAGAGCCCATCTCTACAGCCAACTCACTGATCCAAGGCAAAGGCTCCCCAAAAGGTCGCCGACTGAACGGCGAGCTCCTCCTCCTCGTCGTCGCCATGGATGCGGTGCAGGCCCATCTCGACGGCCAACCTGATGCTCTGGCCTGCGTAGTACCAGCTCTCCGAGTCGCGGCCGCAGCTGGCCTCGCGGATCGACATGATTCCCAGGGCCTGGATGGTCGTCAGCGAGTGGTGGTCGGTCTCGTCGTTGAAGAGCCGCTGGCTCTCCTTGAAGAAGTGGTCGCCGGAAGAGTAGGGGTCGTCGGGGTTGGCTCTCGTCATGGGCTGGGCGGAGAAGCGGCAGCCAAGGGCGAGCAGCGCGTTGACGAGGATCGGCGAGCAGTACCGATGCCTCCCGTCACGGAAGTCGCGGAGAAAGTGCTCCTTGCTGAGAGAAGCAAAAGTGGGATACTCCCAGCAAAAGTACAGGGCCAGCAGGTGCTGGACCAGGTCGACGTTGTTGGTGATGCGGGTCCAGGTCCCCGGGGGGGCCTTGACATGGGGCTGGTTGAGCGGCGACAGGACCTGCTCGGGCCCCCGGAACCGCTGCATGCAGTCAGGGACATGGTCCGTCTGCATGCTCTCGGCCCAGGACGCGACCCGCGACTGCGGCGGGCCGCCCGCGTCGGCGGCCCAGCTCATCAGGTCCGGATGGGAGCCGCTCCTGGCAGAGCCGGCCCGGGTGTGCGACGACAGGTGCCAGGGGCTCGCCGGAGCGCCGCCCATCTCGCCGCCCATGCCGGCCATCGGGACCGGCCCGGGTGCGCGGGGCATTGGCGGAAGAGGAGCCCCGGAGGCGCCTCCAAAGGATGCCACGGGAGAGAGGTCGCGGCCCATGCCGGGGTCGCTTGGCTGCCGAAGGCTCCCCAGCCATTCCGAGATGCTCTCGACGGCTTGGCCTCCGCGGAGGCGCGCCAGCACCTCTTCCCACAGCTGCGGCCGTATCAGAGCCGCGAAGACCTGGTCGCTGGAGCGCTGGCGCTGGCGCAGGTTCTCGATTTCGTTGCGAAGGTGTTCCTTGGACTGGCGAACAGGGGTTTCGTAGATGCACTCGACGTCCTTCTGGGACCTGCAGCGGCCGCACGGCTTCTGACCGTCGCACTGCGGGAGCGCGTTAGCATGTCGGGAAGCCAACAAGCCTCCTCTCCTCTTTCCTTGCAGCAAGGCGACGCTCGAGCGAGAGAGCCACGAAGCCAAAAGGAAGAGAGGGGGGAGGCAAACACACGAGACGAACGCCTCCATGGGCCGCCGGCTTACCTTGGCTCGCTTTTTGCGACACTCGTTGCAGGCATTGGGCGTCACAACCCCAGGGCCGCGTCTGCGCTTCGACAGCTGGACAAGACCACTGGTAGCCAAAGGCCCGGCCTGCGCCGTCTGACTGCGCGTGTCCTCCTCCATCGAGGCGTGCGTGTATGCCAGGCGCGAAGAGGTGCCGGGGGCGTCGGCCGGCCTGGACACAATCTGCTGCTTTCAACGATGGGGAACCAGGACGGCTCCAAGGCTTGAGTTGTGATAGCTGCAGCCTCGTTGTGGGACAGACATGCTGCGGTGGGAAAAAGGGGGCGGTTCACGAGGTTGAGGCGAGCAGGGCGGAGCTCGGATAATCGGAGAGGGCAATTCGCACAGGACGGGCTCAATGTCGAGGAGGATGCAAAGAAGGAGGAGGAGGAGGAGGAGGAGGAGGAGAAGCAATAGCAGAAGCAGCCTGTTCACGATATGTTTGTGTCGGGCGAGGTGATGGGTTTCGAATCGCCAATGGCGGGGCTGGCCGAAAGCTATAGTGGCGGAAGCACGTCAGGAGCCGCTCATCAGCCGCTAGAGCTTTGGGCGCTAGCGAGCCGTTGGCGCTACTTGACCACTAAAGCTTTGGGGCTTCAACAGCCTCCAAAGCGCTCCCTCTCTCTCCTCTCTCTCTCCTTCCCTCCTCGTAATCAGTAAAGTTGGCCTTTAATGTCAGCGAAGCCCAAAAGAATATGATGGGTGGCGGATCATCGCTCACTGTTTCCCAGGTATAAATAAATAAATAAATATATATATATATATATATATATAGGTTTCCAGGACGTGGGAAGGAGGGGGAAAAAAGGCCCAAAAATAAAAGGCAAAAGGAATCCCAATCGATGCCCTCCCTCCGCCACTTTCTCGCAGCAAAGCCATTGGAGCTTTTCGACTGCAGATGCGATTGGTGGCCTCGTGGGATGATTTGCAAAAAGGAAAAAAGAAATTTGAAAAATGAAAAAAAAAATAATAATAATAATTTAAAAAAAAAAGATAAAATAAAATCAATGAAAATTTAAATAAAAAGACTTGATAAAAATGAAAATAAAATTAAAAAATAAAAGAATAAATAAATAAAAAAATTAAAAATTAAAAAAATAAAAACACAGGGCGCTCATGCATGTTGAACTGATTGATAGCCGTGAACAGGCCCTGCGATTAGGCCCTGCGATTAGGCCCCCCGTTTGGCGCTCTACCGGCTAAGCAGCAGCAGCAGCAGCTACCCCAAATTATAGTGGGGAGAACTACCTTATGGAGTGCCTAAGGTAAGGAAGGTACTAAAAAGCCACAAGCACCAATGAAGCAAGAAAAAAAAGGGAGATATATATATATATATATATAGTATTATGTTTTTCTTTTATCTTGTTTTTTTATCTTATATTATTATTGTTGTTATTATTATCATTCATCTTCTTTTATCATCATCGATCCGCTCCCATGCATGTACTCCTGTACCTTTTTTGGTTTCCATGATGAGATAAGCAATGCCTACTAGGTAGTACCGAAGTATTTCGCACTGATTGGTACCGCCAAACTGTTAGCTTATCCTACCGCTGAGCGCAGCAACGGCTATAGTTCTCGGTGTACTGCCAAAAGGTAGCCACCATGAGAATACATTACTCACTTGACAGGTCTTGATAAATTGGGAAAAAAACAAAAAAAAAAAAACCATCGTCACACCGCCCATCTCCACTTATTCATCAACCAAGGTAACCAAGATACGTACCATGTATTGAGGTGCCTACATGACGGTTGGTTAAAAATGGCCATTTCGAAATAAATAAATAATTCACCGCTATTATCGCTTGTTTGGAACAAACATAACCCGCCGGCGGTTGATCTACCTAATAATCGTTTGAATACCTCGGTAACTTCTCTAGGTGCTCGCTGCTGCTGCTGCTCTGTTTTCTATAACTACATGCCTACTAGGTACCTAGTAATGAACGCGCAGGGCTGCCTACCCTGAAGCTGTATAAACAGACAGAGAAAATGGCACATGATCGCTCTCCCAAGAGCATTTTGTCCCGCGTACACTCTACAATCCTTTCTTCTTCCTTTTCTTCTTCTTTTCTTGCATCTGCTTTTGCTATGAATTCTGTAGAATGCGTGACCCCAATGCCAGTTACTCATATCCCTCGACAGCCTCTCCCGCCAACGCCGCCCAGTGAGCATCCCGTAATAGTCCTAATACCTTGCGTACCTATGCAAAGACCTTAACAAATTCCTAGTGTTACACATCCATAAAAGAGAGGGGGGAAAAAAGAGGGAAAAAAGGAAAAAAGGAAAAAAGGAAAAAAAAAAGAAAGAAAGAAAAAAAGCAAAGCCCATCCCGCTATTACCTGATAGTTGTAGTTTGTCACACTTTGACTGCCAATCTAGTTTTGCCTCCCTTCCCCCACCCCCAAATTCCATCTCCATCTCCATCTCTCAATACCCCTTGTTGGGACTTCGATGGTACTTGATGGGGCTTAGTGGCCGCTCCCCCTTGCTTGGGCTCCGGCGCCCTGAAGGAGTGTACGCGAAGCCTGGGCCCAGGGCCATCTTTGGAGGCGACGGGTCGGCGTCGGTCATGTCGTCCTCGATAAAGGCATACCGCTGAGCCCTGGGCGTCTCGAACCGCGCCCTGAAGTGTGCTGGCGTAGCGTCCGGGGCCATCGGCGGCACATGAGAAAAGGCGGTCGGGTGCAACGGTGCCGGATGGCCCTTGGACCGCCCCCATCCAAGCAGGACGTTGGAGAAGATGACGAAGACGGCAATGGTGCCAAACATGATCTGTGACAAGTAGCGGTTCGGTTAGCGAACGGGGTCCGGGGCGCCTCGGGTGGCCTTGCTCCCTGCTTACCCATGCCTTGAGATTCATTGCGTCGGCGAATTCGTTGATGACTTCGGCAACCTGCTTGATCGTGACCTTGACGCGCATGACGGCGTCGGAGTCCTGCGTCATGCAGTCGTACCATTGGTCGCACAGCTCGCGCAGCGCCGGCAGGTCCCTCTTGGTGCATTCGTTGCTCGTGTAGTGGTTTTGGCATTCGGTAATGCGGCTCATGATCTCCATCCGGGCCATCTCGTTGGCGTTGCGGATGTCCGACCGCACCGCCTCGACCACGCTCCAGCCGAAGAACATGACGATGCCCATGATGAAGCAATTGAGCCCGAGCTGCAGCCACCTGTAGATGTGGTCGGGAGCTCCGGGGTACCGGTCCATTGTGCCGAGGGCGGAAACGAACCAGCCCTCGCCGCTGGGTCGGGTCGGCGCCGCCTGGTGTGCGCGCTGCTGCGACGAAGACGAGAATGACGATGACGACGGCGGCGGCGGCGGCGGCGAGGGCGGCGGCGCCTTTTTGCTTGGTGACGCGCCCCGGTACGACGTCAAGCTCATGTCCGAGTCCGACGCATCGCCATCCCAGTCCCGGGGCAGGTGCCGGATCACGCTGCCGACGTCTCGGTCGTAGTTGTGCCGCTTCCTCTTCCTAAGCACCTGCAGCTCCTTACGCGGAGATTCCCTGAGAGGCCGAATCTCCCCCCTGCCGGATGCGTGCTTCCGAGGCGACCCCCTTTTGTAGCGGGATGCCTTGTCGATCTTGGTCGGCGTGGTGTTGTTCCCGGCCGTGGCGTCGATCATGTGCTCCGACTCGGGGGTGTCGTTGGGAAAGGCAGAGACTTCGGTGGGCGCCGGGCTGTCCTCGGCGCCGGAGGCTTCGGACAGGGCCAGGTCGTCTAGCTTTCTCGGCGTTGTGAATGCTGGGTTTCGAAACGGCGGCGCCACGACCCGGGGCGCAAGCTGGGGCGTGAAGAAGGATCTCGTGGGCGGTTTGGACGGAGTCCCAAAGGCGGAGAAGGGGTTGCTCTGGGTCGAAGGCTTGAGAGGCGAACTAAACACTGCACCACGGTTAGCCGTTTTGAGCTTGAAAAAATCCCCAATTCGAAGCTCGCCCCCGCTCCTCCCCGGCAGAAGCAGCGAGAGTAGATTTGATTTTGCATGTGTGTGTGTTGAGAGAGGAAGAGAGTGACGGAGAAGAGAGAGAGAGAGAGAGAGAGAGAGAGAGAGAGGAAGAGAGAGAGAGAGAGAGAGAGAGAGAGAGGAAGAGAGAGAGGAAGAGAGAGAGAGAGAGAGAGAGAGACAAAGAGAGAGCACCAACAATTGTCTGATCTCTTCTTGGCCACTTGCGCAAACGGGCTGGTCAGGTCGACGGGCCCCGTGTTCTGGTACTCCCACTCCATGGGAGCCTCAAAGGTTCGGCGCTCCATCGCCGCGGAAACAGACGCTGATGCGGTTCAAACGAGCGAGTTGCAAAAAAGGACCACGGGCGCAATGCATGACCTGGATTTCACCGTTTGCTGCCACAATATGTAAGCTGGCCTGCCCTGGGTCGAGGTGGGCATGGCCTCTTGTTTTAAGTTAACTACCTTGACTTGCTGGCGCCTTATTTTGGTTTTATCCACAATTCTGCAAATCCGTTTCAGTGGCAACCAAGTGAGTTGGGCTGGGCAGAAGTAAACAATAATAAAAAAAAAAAAAAAAAAAAAAAAAAAAAAACCCCAATTTTGGTGCCTGAGGCTGCGAGATGCTTGCTTCCGCCCAATCAGGTGCTTATGTCAGCAACGCGCCCTGGATGCATCAGTTCAACTTCAAAGGGCAACCAGAAGGGAATGAAGCGAAACCTCTTTTTTTCTTCTTCTTCTTTTTTCTCCCCCCCCCCCAGCTCAAGGTTGTCTCATTTTCTCATTCTCTGGCGCATTGCTTAGCCGGAAGGAAACATTCCGCTTGGATCTCAGATTCATTTCCACTATATTTTACAAATATAAATTTTTTTTTTTGTTCTGTTGATTCTTTGATATTTCTTTGCGCCTCTCCTGATTCGGCCGGCACGAGCTTTCGAACCATGTCTGACCTAGATTCTCCCGTCGACGATGGCCCGGAGCAGGAATTCCAAGATGAGGTCGCCGATGCAGACTCCGATCGCGACTCGGATCTCCTTTCCGAAATCGACGAGAACCAGTTCGAAGATTACGACCCCGAGACCGCAAACATCGAGGACCGGCCGGTAGAAATCGACGAGGACATTGCCCGCACGCTCAAGGCCACCAAGCGCAAGCGTGCCGAGGGGGAACAGACCGCCAAGAAGCCCAGGGAGACTCGCCGCGAGAAGCGGAGGGATCGGGATGACGATGCCTCCATGCAGGACGCCTCCAGCGGCGAAGGAGAGAAGAAGCCGAGGAGGAAGCGGGCAGAAGTCGAGAGACGCCCGAGGGTCAAGCCCACGTCCCCTGAGCCCGACGACAACGACCAGAGCCTCACCGCCGAGCAGCGACAGAATCGCGAGATCGACAGGGCGCTGGACGCAGCCTTGAAGAAGACTGGACCCGTCACCAAGCGCCGGGCAAAGGACGAGATTGTGAGTTGGCGCCGGCTGCATCACGCCCTCGTGCCAAGAGGCACGCGTAGAGGGAAAAAAATCTAACCCGTCGTTGGCCAGGATCTCGAAGATGTGATTGACCAGCAGCTGGCCGCGCTCAAGGTCCAGATGGAGCGCGCGTGTCAGGCAGACAACGAAGCGCGCGAAGCCGGGCAGCCTGCCCTCCACAAGCTCAAGCTGCTTCCCGAAGTCGCCGGCATTCTGAATCGCAACGACGTCCAGCACGCCGTGCTCGACCCGGACATCAACTTCCTGCAACATGTCAAGTTCTTCCTGGAGCCGCTCAACGATGGCTCCCTGCCGGCCTATAACATCCAGCGGGATATCTTTACGGCCCTGACGCGCCTAAGCATCGCAAAGGAGACCCTTTTGAGCAGTGGCATCGGCAAGGTGGTCTTGTTCTACACGAGGAGCAAGAAACCAGAGCCCAGCATCAAGCGCATGGCGGAGAGGCTGCTGGGGGAATGGAGTCGTCCAATCCTCAAGCGTACCGACGATTACAAGAAGCGCTATATCGAGACTCGCGAGTTTGATTACGAGTGCGTATACCTTGCTGCCGCTGCCGCCCCCCCTCTTTCTCTCTCTCCTCTCCTTTCTCCTCTCCTCTCTCTGTCTCCCTCTCTCCGTCTCCCTCTCCCCCCACTCCTCTCATATATATATATATATATATCCAGATATATATATATCCATATATATACATCGGCTAACACAGTGACACAGAGCTGCCAAGCTGGCTCAACGCCGCAAGACGGGCAATCAGTTTATTCTGTCTGAGCGGCCCGCACAGTCTGCTCGCGAGGCTGAGCGCGAGCGGCTGCTTGCACCCGTCGGCGGTGGCAGCCGGGCTCGCTTGGCCAACCTTCCGGCTACCTATACGATTGCTCCAAAGAGCACCTTTGAGGGCAATAAGGGCCATGACCATCGACCCCTTGGTGCCGTAGGAATGGAGGCTTTCAGAAGGATGACGCAAAAGAACAAGAAGAGGGTTTGAAAATTTCCTCCCCCTCCCCTCCCCCCCCCCTTCCTTCTTTCCAGGGATTCTACCTATACAAACATGTTGGACGCCATGGCGTTTGCTCAAGTGATCAACTAGACCGGGTTGTGTGTCATCTCGTCAAGTCGGTCTTCCGTCTTCCGTCTTTTTTTTTTTCAATTTTTTTTTCAATTTTTTTTTTTTTGCAAAAGCTTATTAATTCCGGTATTCGTCAAAGTCTCGTCCGAGGGGAAATAGGCGTTTTGGGAGCCTTGAGGAAATCACAATGCTAAATACAAGAATGGCCAAACGATGACGGCTTAACAATCTACACTTTGAATGACTCTATCGACAGTTTACTAGTGATACCATCTACATGTGACTAGGGCTTGATTATAATAATGCCGATATGTGCAAACTTTAGAAATACCAAAGAGCCAGAATACCAATCAATATAGATAGCCCAGTCCCACTGATGATGCTACATGGCGTTTGACTATTCTTTACATACACACACACACACACTCTCTCTCTCTCTCTCTCTCTCTCTCTCTCTCTCTGTCCACGTCTCCCTAAGGTGATGAAGCCTCACCGTGACATGGTTAAAACAATTGCAAGATTAAAAAGAAAAAGACAAGAGAGCGGCCATGACGACCCTTTCAACAATTGACCCCCAAATTATCAACTCTTGTCTGCATTGTGTAAACTATATGGCGCTTTTGTATACAAAAATTGTCCGCCTCCCACATAGACATCATCGATACTGTGCACGACTTGCTTGATATATATATAAATTATATATATATGTATATATATATATACATAAACAAAATTGAACAAGTATAAAAAATCACAAAGCTTCTTGTGCTTGGTGATGCCACCTCGTCGAAAGGGGAAAACTGTTTACCTGGAAACAAGCCCGATGATGATGATGATGATGATGATGATGATGATGATGATGATGATGATGATGATGATGATGATGATGATGATGTTGACAATGGTGATAATAACAATAACAAATAACAATAAAAGCACACATGTGCTCCCCCCCTCACAACTCTCTGCAACTTTCAATCATTGCCCTCTCAGCTTTCGCCGTCCCTTCTTCGCCTTTAGATTCTCCGACCAAGCATCTTCAAAGAGAGTCTTCTTTGGCTCGACTTCCCACTCTTGGATGTTTAGTCTTCGGACAACCTGGAACGAGCCTGTGCCGACGCTCATCGTCTGTCCCATGATGATGCATTCGGAAACGCCTTCGATGCGGTCGGTCTTCATGCCGGCGGCTGCCTCAAACAGGTGATCGGGCGTCTTCTCAAACGACGCCAGCTGGAGAACGCTCTCTCGCATCTTGGAGAGGCCGAAGCGCGTGATGCCGAGAACTTCGCCCTTGAAGGTCATGACGTCGGCCAGCAGCTGGATGTGGCGAGGGTCAATGTTCATGCCGTCCATGACGCTGGAAATCTCATCGACAATGGTGGTTCGGGCTGCCTCGATGCCCAGCACGTCGCGCGCCTCCATGACGGAGTTGGAACGCGCCTTGGTGCCAATCACC
>JAIWOZ010000018.1:0-38246 GCA_020631695.1 Trichoderma cornu-damae
AATATATTTTATAATAAATTAATACTATATATATAAATCTTAAGATATATATAATTAAAAGATTATTTTATTATTAAGTAGTTTTTAATATTATAAAGCTAGTTATTAATTTAATAATAATTATATATTAATTAAGGTTTATTTAAATACTATAGTATTTTATTTATAATAAGCTTAAGATAATATTTTTAAAAAAGCTTAAAATAATATAAAGTAATATTAAGTATTATTACTTATTTATATTTATTATACCTTTAGTAATTTATAAAATCTTAAAACCTATATATTTATTAATAATAATAATTAAGGTTTATATAATAAGTATTTATATTACTTTTATATTTAATTTTTAAATAGCTTTTTTATTAATAACTTTATAATAATTATACTTATTATTAATTTATATATTTAAGAATTTTTAATTATTAAAAATTATTAATATAAAGAAAAGGGGTTTATTTATATATTATAATATATTCTATATTTTTTTTATTATAATTAAAAAAGTAGTTTATATTATAGCTATAATAAGGTTAATATACCCTTAAGAAAGACTTAATTTAAAAGTATAGTATTTATTTTTTAGTTTTTTTTTTATTCTTTTTATTTATTATTACTTAATGTAAAAATAATTATTAACCTAATTACTAGCTATATAAAGCAGTTTATAATAAAATATATCTTAATATTATAATAAATATATTTACCTTTTTAATAATATTTAATAAAAATATTAAATAATATTTATTAAGCTTATAGGTAATTATTTAAAAGGTTAAATTATTATTTTTTATAGCTTTATAATTTTTATATTAAGTATTTTTTAAATATAAAGTATAATTTAATAAAATTTATATTAATTATAAATAAGTTTTTTTTTATATTTATAGCTTTTTTAACTTAAAGATAATAATTTTTATTATAAAAATAAAATTATTCTTTAAGGTAATAAGTTTTAAGCTTTATAATAATAGCTTAATAAGTATTAATTATTATATAATAATTATTTTATAAAATGCTTTATCTTAAGTTATAATTTTATATCTTTAAACATAGCGCTTAATAAAGGCAGGCTAGCTTAATAATATTATTTTATAATAATTTATTAATTAAAGTTAATTTTTATTTAAAATAAATAAAAAATATAATAAAAGATTTATTATTATATTATATAATATATTTAAGTTTTATTTAAGTAATTTCTTAATAATAAAGGTAAATAAATATAAATATAAAGTATTTTAAAAAAAATTTTAAAATATAGATTTTAAACTTTAAGGTAGATTTATAATATATTATAATTAAAAAGTATATACCTTTAATAAGGTTTTATTATAAAAAGATAAATAAGTTTTTATTAATATTAATAAACTCTTTATTAATAATTAGCTTATATACTATAATATATTTTTAAATAAAGAATATAAATAGGTTATTATTATAAAGGTTTTTAATTAAAAATAACTTATATTAAATTAGTTTTTATATATTATTTATATAAAGTATAAGTAGGTTATAAAATAAGTTAAATAAAGGCACTTTAAGCTATTAATTAATTATATTTTATTATTAAGCTATTATTTATTATAGTAATACTACTTTATAGTATATTATTATAATTATATATAGTAGTTTTTTTATTATAAAGGTAGTTGCTTTATTTATTAATATTAATATTAAATTATTTTTATTTATTATTTTTAAAGTATATAAATTATAAAGAACTAGCTTTATAATAATTATAAATAAGTATTTTAATATAAATTTATATACTTAAAAAAAAAAGTTTATATATTTTTATATTCTTTTATAATTAATTATATACTTATAGAATAAGTATACCTTAAAAAAGGGCTAGGCCTTTATGAGGCCTAGGCTAGTAATACCTTAAGTAAGGGCTAGGCCTTTATAAGGCCTGGGTTATATAAGGCTTGGGCAAAGCTTAAGCCTGTAATTTTTCTTAAAAAAAGTATAAAAAAAGGAATTATAAAATATTAATTCTCTTTATTTAAATTAAACTTTTAAATAACTTTTTATATATATACTTTATATAATAAATATATTTTATACTTAAAATATTTATAAATAATATTAATTCTTAAGAACTACTTTATATTACCCTTTTTATAAAGTTTATATTTCTTTTTTAGTATATTTATAAACTTATTAAATAAAGTATAGTTATATTTATAATATATAATAAAGATATTATTTATAAAAAAATAAAAAAAATCATTTTTAATCTTTTAAGTAATATAAATAAGGCTTTTTTATGTTAAAGATTAACTTTAATAAATATAAGGTTATTATAAACTTTTTAAATTATAATTATAATAAATTTTAAAGTATATAAAAAGCTTTTTAGCTTAATAAGCTTATAAAATAACTTAAAACCTAGTAATATTTTATATATAACTAGTATACTTTATTTATTTTTTATTATATTTAAAAATGTATTTTTAATATTAAACTATTTAAGCTTTAGGTTAAATCTTATAGCTAAGGCTATAAATACTTAAAATAAATATATAGTAAGTATTATAATATAGGTTCTTTAAATAGTTAAGCTTTTTTAAAAGTTATTTTTAATTATAAATTAAGCTTTATACTTTATTAATATTTTAACTTAATTAAATTTATATATAAATACTTATTTTAATAATAAAGGTATTAACTTAGCTTTTAATTTTTTAATTTTTTTTTAAGTTTTTTTATAATATAAAGCTTTAATTTCTTTATATATAGCTTTAATAAATTAATCTTTTAATAAATACTTTATAAACTCTTTTTATTTTTTAATAACTTAATTAAATCTTTTAACTTAATAAAAAGCTTACTTAATATTATTATTAACTTTAAAGTATATTTTTAATATATTATTACTTTAAATATAATAAGTATTATTTACAAGCTTATTAAATTATTATTTTTTAATATTTATTAATTAAGTAAAAAATTATAAATATTTTTATTTAAAAGTTTATTAAGTATAGTATATATATTATTAAGCTTATTTTTTTTTTTTTACTTTTTTTTTTTAAAAAAAAAAGCCTGCTTACTTAAACTCTTTTTTTTATAGCTTTATACTTTTATATAAAGTTAAAAAAAATACTTTAATTAAGATAATATACTTTAATTATTATATTATTAAGCTTTACTTATATAAAATAATAATTTTATAAAGTAAATTATTTACTTTTTAAACTATACTTTTTTATTATTCTTAAAGTAATAAAAAATCCTTTTCTTTATCTTTATTAATCTATAATTTAATTAAAAGCAGTAAGTAATTTATTTTAAGTATTATTTATAATATTAATATACTTACTTAAGCCTTTTATAACTAGTATTATATATTAAAATAATCTTATTTTAATATTTTATAAGGTATTCTTAATCTTAAAGTTTTATAATATTTAAAGGGTTTTAAGCTTTTAAAACGCTTTTTTAAGCTTTTAAAAACTACTATCTTTAAGATTATTTATTTTAAACTCTTTTAAATAAAGTTATTTTAATATAAATAAATACTTTCTTTAAGTTTTATAAATTTTACTTTATTATCTTTTACTTTATAAAATAGCTTATTTTATTTTATAATTACTTATATATTTAAGCTTTTTAACTTAAATTAATAAAAATAAGACTTATTAAAGATTATATTTTTAATTATTAAGATTTTTTTAAAGTAAAAGATTTAAATTTAATAAATATTAATAATTTAATAATTAATTAAATATTTAATAATTTTTTAAAGTTAACTTTAAATAATTTTTTTTTCTTACTTTATAATTATATTATAATATATATATATAATAATTATAAATATATAAATTACTTTAATTAAGCTTTAAGTTAATAATATATTTTTAAATTTATAAAAAAGTATACCTTTAAAAATATTCCTTTAACTTATTAATTAATAAAATTATTTTATTTATTTTTAAAGGGCTTATATTAATTAAATATATAATAGTTTTTAAGCTTTTTAATTATAGCTTTATAAAAAGCTTTATATTATTAAGTATTTTAATAAATTTATTAATTACTTTTTAACTTACTTATTTAAAGTTATTATTTAGCTTATATATAAAAAAAGTATAAGCTTTAAGATTATACCTTTAATATTTAATTAATATTAAAATTATATTTTATTTATAATTATAATAATAACTTACTTATTATTTTACCTTACTTAATAAATATATATATAAAATTATTTTTTAATTATATATTTATAATAAAATAATATATTAAAAATAGTTTTTAATTTTTTTATTTAATAATAAAATAATATATAATTATTTATTATATTTATTTTTTATAATAAATAACTAGTTTACTTTATTAAACCTTAATAAATAATTTTATAAATCTTAATATATATATTAAAAAAGGCTTAATATATAATATTTAAACTATTTATATAAAATTTACTTTATTATAAATAATATTAAATATACTTTATATTTAATTTTTTTTATATTTTTAATTTAAATATTTTTAATACTATATATAAAGCTTTTAAGTATATAAAAATTTAAATAGCCTGCTTTAAAATATTATAATTTCTTTATATTATAATAAAAAATTAATAAATCTTTACTTAATCTTTTATTTTATACTTTTTACTTTATTTAATTATTTACTATAATAAATATAAAAGTATAGTCTATATATAATATTATTTTTTTATTAAGGTTTAAAATATAAAAAGATAATAGTTTATATTTAAAGAATATTTAGCTTTACTTTTTAATTAAAAATGTTAACTTTATATTTTAATTAAAGATTTTAAAATAAAGTAAATAATTAAATTTTATATACTATATATTTACCTTTTTAACCTTAATCTTAAAGATAATATTAATATAAAATCCTTTAATTATTACTATATTATTAAATATAAAATCCTTTATTTTTAATTTATAAATTTTATTAAAAATATTTTTAAGTTTATAAATACTTTTTTTAAATACTTTAATTTAATTAATACTTACTTTAACTTAATATTTATTATTATATAGTATAAAGCTTTTTAATTTAAAAAGGTTTTAATTAATAATAAAGTATATAGCTTTATAAATATTCAAGACTATATTTATATTAAGCTTATAATTATTATTTATAAATATATTATAAACTCTTAAGGTATTTATTATATTTATAATCTTAAGGTTTATAATTATTATAATAATAACTTTAAAAAAGTTATTTTTTAAATTAAACCTTTTTTTATTAATTAAAGTTTTAGCTAGGTTTTAATTAAGTTTTTTTAATTTTAAGTAAAGGCTATTTTATTTAAAGTTATTAAATATTTAATAAGTAATATTATATTATATATTTAAAGAGTTTTTATTATTTATAAAGTATAATTTATTTTTTATAAATATATATTTAAAAATTTTATAATTTTTAAAAAGTTAAAAATACCTTACTTTATTAATATAATAAAAGTAAGTATAAGTTTTTTTTTTTTTTTTACTTAACTTTTTTTATATAAATATTTATTTAATATAGTATATACTTTTATATACTTTTTTTAATAATTATTAATAATAATTAAAAAAAAGTTTAATTTATACTTTTTTAATATAAAAATAATTAATTAATTATTATTTTTTAATTTAAAAAGCTTATTATACTTTATTTTTATTTAAATAAATATAAAATATACTTTAATTATATTTAAAAAATTATTAATTATAATATTTCTTTTAATATTAAAAATTTTATAAACTATAGCCTTTATATAAATTTAAGACTATATAATATATTATACTTTTAGTTTAAAGTTTATATACTTAATATTTTTTAATATTAAGTAATATTTTTATTAAATAATCGTTTTTAAGCTTAATTTACTTAAAGTAAGCTTTTTTTTAATTATATTATAATTTAATATATAATAAATATTATATAGTTTAAATATTTAATTATAAATATAATTATAATACCTTTATAAATATTATTATTAATTATTTAATTAATTTAATTTTAAATTATTATATTTACTTTTTTAATATTTATAAAGTATACTTATTTTAACTATATTTAATTATATAAATCTTTTATAACTTAAAAAAGTTATTTTAATTTAATATTTTTTATTTTAATATTAAAAATATATATTATTTAAATATATATATCTTTAATTATTAATAGCTTTTTAAGCTTAAGATTATTATTTACTTACTTAAGTTTATTTAAGTTAATTTATTCTTAAACTCCTTAAATAATTATAAAATTATAAAGTATTATAAACTACTTAACCTATTTTATAAATAAATCTAGCTTAATTTAAGTAAGGGAATTATTAATATTTATATTATTTATATTAATTATTTTATTATAGTTATTTTTAAAAGTTTTTAATATTTTATAATATTACTTAAGCTTATAATTATTAAAAAAAGTAAATTAATTAAAAAAAGCTTAAGAAAATAAATTTAAAAAAGCTTTATATAAAATAAAAGAAATAAGTATTATAAAGCTTATAAATAATTATAAAGAAGTCTTTTTATTTAAAAGACTAAGCTTTATTTTAATAAAGCTTAGTGCTTTAAGTATATATTATATAAAAAATATACTCCTTTAGTATATAATAAGTACTGTTTTTTATAATAGTATTATTATATAAAGAGTATATAAAAAGTAATATTTATTATATATTAAAAAAGTATATCTTTTATATAATATATACTTAAGGCGCTAGGCTTTATTAAGATAAAGCTTAATTATTAAGATATAAAGGATTCCTTTATAATTATTTATAGGCTTTATAGTACTTGTTTTCTTTATTTTATATAAGGCTTTTTTAAACCTATCTTCTTAAGCTTTTTTTAACTAATCCGCTCTTTTTAATAAATATTTATAAAGGTATTATTAAATATAAAAATAATATAATAATTATATTAATCTTTAATCTTTTTTTAATATTTTAATTAATTAATCTTTTATAAATATATTTCTTTTTTAACTTAAGGCTAAGGGCTTAAGTCTAGGGTTCCTTTTTATTAAGGTATAAGGCTTATATTATTATCTTACTGCAGCCTTAATTATCTATAATATTAATTAAAGTTTACTTTATATTAAGTTATAAGTTTATTTATTTTTTAAGTTATTTTTAAGTTAAAAAAACTGATTTAAAATTTAAAGCTTTTTTACTTTAATTAAATATAAAATATTTAATTATTTTTCTTATTAATTTATTATTTTTAAAATAAAGGTTTATAGCTTTAAAAAATAAATTATTATACTTTTATAAATTATAATTTTTTAATTATGATATTTTTATTTTAAAAAGTATTATCTTTAAGATTTACCTATATATTTATTTATTTAATATTAATAATTTATATAATAATTATATTTATTTTTTTAATTTCTTATTTTTAATAATATTCTTATTTTTATAATAATAAAAATATAAGTTTATTAAAAATAAAGATTAAAGAGAATAATAAAAAAATATAAAGTATAAGAATAATATATAATTATTAACCTTTTATAAAATAATTATAAAGTTATTATTTATAAAGGACTGGCCCTAGAAGGGCTAAGTGATAGCTAGCGCAACAGCCTTTAGCGCCTGGTTGGGCGCTACCCAATTGCATTATAGAATAGCAAAAGAGTATGTATTAAATAGATCCCTGACCGGTCTATTTAACTAGCTATATAAGGTCTTTCCATTCCTTTTATTAATAAGTATAAAGAATTAGCCTTATAGTAATTATAAATAAGCATTTTAATATAAATTTATATACTTAAGGAAAAAAAGAGTTTATATATCTTTATATTCCTTTATAATTAATTATATACCTATAAAATAAGTATACCTTAAAAAAAGGCTAGCCTTTTATAAAGCTTAAATTAATAATACTTTAAGTAAGGGCTAAGCTTTTATAAAGCTTAAGTTATATAAAGCTTAAGTAAAGCTTAAGCTTATAATATACTCTCTTTTTCTTTATATTATTTTTAAAAAGTATTTAAATAAATCTTTTATTTATATTAAATTAAAAAAAAATATATTATTAATAAATAATATTTTTATTAATAAAAAGGTTTTTAAGGTTAAGCAGGCTTTATAATATATATTCTTTATAATATTATAATATATATAAAGGTATAGGTATATACTTTAATTAAGTTAAGTAAGGTTTACCTTACCTTTTTATTATATAAAGTAGCTTTATTTATTATTTTATAACCTTATTATTTTAAAGTTTAAATTCTTTAAAAAAGCTTATTATTTTATTTTTTTACTTTTATAAAGATAATTAATTAATAATTATAATCTTTATTTATAATATAATAATATATTCTTTATCTTTTATATAGTAATTAATATTAATTAATATAATAATTAATAATAAACTTACTATAAATATAATATTTTTAAATATTAATTTAATATTAATATATAATAAAGGTATTAAAGGGTTATTAGCCTTTATTTAATAAAAAGAAACTTTAATAATAAAGATATATAGCCTTTAATATAAATTAATAATCCTTACTATTTATATATTAAATAATTAATAAATAATAATAAAATAAATAAGTATATTTTTAATTATAGCTATAGTTATTAAACTTATTTTATTAAGTATTAATTTCATTTTTAAATTAAAAGCTATATAATAATAAACTTAACCTTATAATAAGTATTATATAATTTATAATATATTATTATATAAAGTAAGTATATTTTAATATTTATTATTATAAAGGTTAAAGATATAAAAAGTATTTAAGTATAGTTATTTATTAAGTTTATAATACTTAAGTAAATATAAATAAAAATACTTATTACTATTTAATTAAGTCTTATCTAGCTTTATTTTACTTATACCCTTAATACTTTTATTATTTTAATAAATAATATATTATTTATAATTAAAAAAAGTAATATAGTAATCCTAGCTAAAGGTAATATTAAAATACTTAAATAAAGGTAGTAAATAATATAACTTATTAATATCTTTAGTATTATACTTAATATATATTTATAATTTATTAACTTTATAATAAATATTATTAACCTTTTATAATATTATTTTAAAAAGCTTAATAATACTTTTAAAAAAAATATTATTAAGATTTATATTAATAACTAAAAGATATTTTATATTTTATTAAATTTAAATAAATATTATAGTAATTATAAATAATAAGTTAGGTAAAAGTATAATAAGCCTGCCTTACTTTTTTTTTAATAATAACTTTTTTTTTTATTATTTTTAAATAATAATAATAAAAAAAAGAATAAGTTTTATATATTAAAAAAAAAGGCTTAATATTAATAAGTTAAAGTAATATAGCTTTATAATAATTAATATCTATTAATACTAATATTATTAATTATATTTATATTAAGATAGTATAAGGTTATATTAATGCTTAATATAATATAAATATTTCTTTATATAGTTAAGTAAGTATTAATATTTATTATATTAATATTATTTTTATTTATTAAGGATAATAATAATAATAAACTTATTTTTAATTTATTATTTATTTAATAATAATAATACTTTTAGTATTATTTAATAATTATTAAGCCTTTTAATGCATTATAAAAAAGGCAGTATTATTATATATAATACTATTTATAGTATATTTTATTTTAATTAATTTAAGTTTAAAGTATAATGCTTAAAGGAAATAAGTTTACTAATTTATATTATACTACCTTAAGCTATTTTAAATTAATTTAATACTATAGTATTTTAAAATTATTTTAATAGTTTTTATATAAGTATATTATAGCCTGCTTATTTAATTAATACTTAATGCTTTTAGCTATAGCTATAGTAATTTTTAATAATTAATATATATTTTACTATATATTCTTTTATTAACTTTACTTAATTCTTTAAATATACTTAAACTAAGCCTAGCTTAAAGTTTAATAAAACTTAAGATAGTAATAGGTTATAAATAGCTTTTTTTATTAAGTTTATATAAAAGGTAGGGTAAATATTATTAAAGATATTTAGCTTTATAATAAAAAAAAAGAATTATTATAATAATATATTTTATATATAGTTAATTAAGTTTTTTATTAAGGTAGTTTATTTTTATATATTATAATAATAATTATACTTTATTATTAACTTAATAATATTTATCTAGTTATTAACTATAGTTAATATCTTTTTATTAATATTATTAAGTAAAGGTTATTATAGCTTAAATAAGTTTTATACTTTTTTTAAAGTAGTAAAAGAATATTATTACCTTACTTTTTAAAAAGGTAATATTTACTATAAGTATATTTACTTATTAAATAAAGTTAATATTAAATTTATTAAAAAGGTTATTTAAACTTATACTTAATATTAATAAGTTTTATTTATTAAAAATAAGCTAGTAAGCTAGTAAGTATTTAAGCTAGTTATATTATATAAAAGAGATTATAATATATAAAATAACTTAAACTTTTTAATTAGCTTACTTTATATTATTATTAATTTAAAGATAGTATATTATTAAAAAGAATTATTTAACTTTAATTAATTTATAAAGTATTATTTAAAAATATCTTATTTAATTTAATCTTTTATTATTAATAATTTAAAAAAAGAATTTATAAAAATATTATTAATAATTTTTAAAATACTATATATAAGCCTTTATTAATATTAAGTATATTACCTTTAGCTAGATATATTTTAATAGCTAGTTTATAATAACTATAAATTTTTTTAAATTATTATTAATCTATACTAAAAGATTTATTATAAAGTTTATAAAGATTTATTTTTAAAATCTATTTATAATAAAGAGTAATTATAAAAAGCTTTAATATTATTTATATAATATATAATTATTATAATAATAATAATTATAAATAAACTATACTATAAACTATAATATACTATCTTAATAATAAAAATATTAAACTAAATAAAAAATAATATTCTTTTTTAAGTATTTTATTATAAAAGAGTTATATATATATTAAATAATAATAATAATAAAAGGTTTTTAATTTAAAAGTTAAAAATAGCTTTAATATATAAATATACTTTAAGTATTAATATTATAATCTTTTATTTATTTTTTAATTATTATTTTTTTAAAAAACTTTTATAAATTACTATATATAGTTATTAATTATTAATTATAAAATATATCTTTAACTATACCTTAATTTTAAAGCTTTTAAAGATAAGTATTTTAAAATAAAGTAATATTAATTAAAAAAAAGATATTATTTTTAATAAAAATAAATAAAGGTAAGGTTAGCTTATCTTTAATTAAGTTTTATATTATAATAATAAAAATACTTAAAGAAAAAAAGATTTAACTTACTTAAGGCTTTTTAACTTTATTTAATTATTAATATAAAAAAGTATTTAATTAATTAATTTATAATTTAAAATAAAATTAAAAATAATAATTAAATTAAAAAAAGAGTTTAGCCTAGTAAGCTTACTACTTAAAGATTAATTAAAGATAAAGAAAGTACTTTAAGTTTTTATAATTAATATATATATAAAAAAAGTAAGCTATACTTTATAATTTAGCTTTTTAAGTATTTAAATAAGAAATAATAATAAAGAGCTTTTTATTATAAATAATATAATTTTATTTTATTAAAAAAAAGGTAAAATAATATATAATTAAATATAAAATATTATTTTTATTAAATTAAAAAAAATACCTTTTTAAAGCTTATTTAAATAAATCTACTTTAAAGACTATATTTTTTTTAAAGTTTTATTAAGCTAAGATTAAGTATAAAATAAAGATAGCCTTAAGTATATTAAAAGCTATATTAACTTTATTATCTTAAGTAAATAAAATATTTTATTAAATAAACTATATAAAAGGCTTAATAATTTATATAAAGCTAAAGATAAATTTATAATAAAAGTTAATAAAGCTTAAAAAGCTTTAAATACCTTTAACCTATATAAAGGGTTCTTAATCTTTAATTATAATAATTTTCTTAAAGTTAAAGTAAATAAACTTACTTACTTAAATAATATAACTTAAATATTTAACTTTTTTTATTATAAAAGTATATTTATTAATATTAATATTTAAGCTAGCTTTTTTAAACTTATATAAAATAGCCTTAACCTTATATATATAGTCTTTATAACTTTTATTAAAATATATTAAGATATTATTAAGATAAGCTATAATAAAGTTATTAAAGGTATTCTTTAATATTTTATTAATATATTATTAAAAAGTAGTAAGTATATTAATAAAGTTAAAAAAGATAACTAGTTATTTAAAGAGTTTAAATTAAGTCTAGAATAAAATAAGGTATTCTTTTTTTTTATAATTTATAATTAATAAAAGGCTAACTTAATATTTAATTTTATAAATTAATAAATTTTTAAAAAAAGTAAAAGATTTTATTTATTAAAGGTAAAAGATAGTAATCTTATATTATAACTTTATTTAAGGTATAGTAATTAATATAAAATCTTTAACTACCTTTAGCCTTTTTAATAAATAAAATAAAGGCAGTTATAAAAGAAGAGTTAGTATAGATTTAACCTTTATTTATTAATTTAATAATTTAATATTAAATTTTAAAAAAGTAGTTTTATAAAATATTATATAATAAGCCTTAAGGTAAGTTTAAGTTATATTTATTTATATCTTTAACTAGCTAAATATAATAATTAAGCTAGCTTTAATAAAAAGATAGCTTAAAGGCTTTCTTTTTATTAAAAAAGTTAATAAAGTTATATAGCTTAATTAAAAGATATTAATAAAGCTTTTATTAAAGGTTAATTAAGACTTATAGTAAAAAAGACTTAAAAATAATATTAAGGATTTATATAATTTTTTATAAATTAATAATTAATAAAGTAATCTTTATATTATAATAATATATTTTATAATAAATTAATACTATATATATTAATCTTAAGATATATATAATTAAAAGATTTATTTATTATTAAGTAGTTTTTAATATTATAAAGCTAGTTATTAATTTAATAATAATTATATATTAATTAAGGTTTATTTAAATACTATAGTATTTTATTTATAATAAGCTTAAGATAGTATTTTTAAAAAAGCTTAAGATAATATAAAGTAATATTAAGCATTATTATTTATTTATATTTATTATACTTTTAATAATTTATAAAATCTTAAAACCTATATATTTATTAATAATAATAATTAAAGTCTATATAATAAGTATTTATATTACTTTTATACTTACTTTTTAAATAGTTTTTTTATTAATAGCCTTATAATAATTATACTTATTATTAATTTATTTATTTAAGAATTTTTAATTATTAAAGAGTATTAATATAAAAAAAAAGGCTTATCTATATATTATAATTTTTTATATTTTTTTTATTATAATTAAAGAAATAGTCTATATTATAGCTATAATAAGGTTAATATATTTTTAAAAAAAACTTAACTTAAAGGTAAGGTATTTTTTTTTTTTACCTTTTTTTTTATTTTATTCTTCTTGCTTATTATTACTTAAAGTATAAATAGCTATTAGCCTAATTACTAGCTATATAAAGCAAGCTATAATAAAATATATCTTAACTTTATAATAAATATATTTACCTTTTTAATAATATTTAATAAAGATATTAAGTAATATTTATTAAGTTTATAAATTATTATTTAAAAGGTTATATTATTGCTTTTTATAGCTTTATAGCTTTTATTTTAAGTATTTTTTAAATATAAAGTATAATTTAATAAAATTTATATTAATTATAAATAAGTCTTTTTTTATATTTATAGCTTTTTTAACTTAAAGATAATAGCCTTTATTATAAAAATAGAATTATTCTTTAAGGTAATAAGTTTTAAGCTTTATAATAATAGCTTAATAAATATTAACTATTATATAATAATTATTTTGTAAAATACTTTATTTTAAGGTATAGTTTTATATTTTTAAAGAAAGTGCTTAATAAAGGCAGGCTAGTTTAGTAATATTATTTTATAATAACTTTTTAATTAAGGTTAATTTTTATTTAAAATAAATAAAGAATATAATAAAAGATTTATTATTATATTATATAATATATTTAAGTTTTATTTAAATAATATTTTAATAATAAGGGTTAGTAAATATAAATATAAAGTATTTTAAGAATTCCTTTAAAATATAGTTTTTAAACTTTAAGGTAGATTTATAATATATTATAATTAAAAAGTATATACCTTTAATAAGGTTTTATTATAAAAAAATAAATAAGTTTTTATTAATATTAATAAACTCTTTATTAATAACTAGTTTATATATTATAATATATTTTTAAGTAAAGAATATAATTAGGTTATTATTATAAAGGTCTTTAATTAAAAGCAGTTTATATTAAATTAATTTTTATATATTATTTATATAAAGTATAAGTAGGTTATAAAATAAGTTAAGTAAAGGTACTTTAAGCTATATATTAATTATATTTTATTATTAAGCTATTACTTATTATAATAATATTATTTTTTAATATATTATTATAATTATATATAATAATTTTTTTATTATAAAAGTAATTACTTTATTTATTAATATTAATATTAGATTATCTTTATTTATTATTTTTAAAGTATATAAATTATAAAGAACTAGCTTTATAATAATTATAAATAAGTATTTTAATATAAATTTATATAATTAAAAAAAAAAGTCTATATATCTTTATATTCTTTTATAATTAATTATATACCTATAGAATAAGTATACTTTAAAAAAGGGCTAGGCCTTTATAAAGCCTAGGTTAATAATACCTTAAGTAAGGGCTAGGCCTTTATAAGGCCTGGGTTATGCAAGGCTGGGGCAAAGCCCGAGCCTATAATATTTTTAGCTTTTAAAAAAATATAAAACTTTTAAATATATATTTATAAAAACAGTTATACTTTATTAATAATAAAAATCTTTTAAATATATAATATAATATTATTTATTAGGTATTTAATAACCTTAAGTAAAATAGCCTTTATTTAAAATAAAAAAAAACTTAATTAAAACTTTATAAAAGACTTAATTAATAAAAAAAAGTTAATTAAAAAATAAAGTTTTTAAAATTACTATTATAATTACAAACCTAAAAATTATAAACACCACAAATACCTTAAGAGTTTATAATATATTTATAAAGAATAATTATAAACTTAATATAAATATAATCTTTAATATTTATTAAGCTTATAAAATTAGTCACTAGTTATTAATTAATATTAGAAAGAAGTATAATAAAGTGTTAGAGATAGGGGTTGTAAAGGAGAGTGAAAAGGCATAAGATATATTAGGTAGTATATAGCTATTAGCCTTTTAGAAAATAGCTATAAGGCTATTGCTAAATATAAAGGTAGTATATATTAGAGATAGGGGTTATAGAGGAGAGTGAAAAGGCATAAGATATAATAGGTAGTATATAGGTATTAGCCTTTTATAAAATAGCTATAAGGCTATTGCTAAATATAAAGGTAATATAGTAACTATATTAATCTTTAACCTTTTAGCTTTTAATTTAATTAATTAGCCTTTTATAAATATATTTCCTCTTTTAGCTTAAAATTAAAGGCTTAAGGCTAGGGTTTCTTTTTATTAAGATATAAAGCCTATATTACTATCTTACTATAGCCTTAATTATCCCTTAATAAATTACCCCCTTTTTTATAATAATATCTTTATTATTATTTAATAAAAATAACTCTTTTTTCTTTATTATTAATATTTAGTAATATTATTATATAATTATTATTTTTTTTTCTTTAATATTTATAATATTAACTTATTTTATTTTTAACTTTATCTTTTTTTAATCTTATTTTTATTAAGTAATAGCCTTTTTTTCTTAACTATAGCCCTTAAGTATACCTTTTTTTTAAAAGCACCTACCTAGCGCTACCTTACCTTAAATTTACTATTACCTTACTTTAACCTTTTTATAACTTTTTTTTTAAATAGTATTTTTATTTTAATTATAATTTATAAATATACCTTTTTTTTAAAAAATATTACTTTAATATTATTAACTTATTATAGTTTTATTACTTTTTAACTTTAATTTTTATATTATACTTTTTTTATAATAAGTTATTTATAATATTAAAGTAATATATTTATATATTTTTTTTATTTAAATAATCTTTTTATTTAATATAGTAAAGTTATTTATAGCTATAGTATTTATAATTAATAATATTTTTAATCTTAAATATTTTTTTAATAAAAAAAAAGTAATTTATTAACTTTATTAATATATTATCTTTATTATAAAACTCTTTAAGGTTTATAATATTAAAGATATTATATATTTATATTAATAATAATAATTATAGCTTATAGATAAAGCTATTTATCTTAATAATTTTTTTAATTTAATAAAATTTTATATACTTCTTTATTAACTTTTTATTAAGTTAATATAGATTTAAGTACTTAATAAAGATAAACCTAATTATTAACTTTAAATAATTTCTTTATATAGTCTTTATTATATTATTTATTATATAACTTATTAATATTTTATAATATCTTTATAATATACTCTTTTATATTAATTATTTTATTAATTTTATTTAAAGTAATTTAATTTATATAGTTAAGTTTAATTTTATAAATCTTTAATATAATTAGGTTATATTTTAAAAGTAAAAATATAGGTGCTTTATTAATAATTAAGTACTTAATAATATTATATATAAACTTAATAAATAGTAATTATTTAACTTAATCTAGCTAGTTTTTATTATAAAAAGCCTATAGATAGTACTTAAGGTTTTAATTTTATTATTTAATCTAGTTATTAATCTAAAGGTAGAATGCTATATTAAGTTATTATTTATAATTAATAAAATAATAAAAAGATTATTAAAAAATATTTATAAATATATTACTTTTATTAAAAATAATTTTTTTTAATATATTATAAAGTTAAAAATATAATATAAAAACTTTATTATAAATTCTTTATTAATAATATTCTTTAAGTATAATATATAAATAATATACTTTATAAAGTAATTTATTATTATAAATATTAAATTATATATTTATTTTTTATAAACTACCTTAAGTAGCTTTATAATAAAATCTATTATAATCTTTTTATAGTCTTATAGATATTAATAATATAGTTAACTTATTATATAGTAAATAATATCTTACTTTACTTATTTAATAAACTATATATATATTAATATATTTTTTTATATTAATATATAAACCTTTTTAATAATAAGTCTTAATAATTTTTATTATAGTTTTATTAACTTTTTAATACTTAATTATTAAGTTATTATAAAATAATATTAAAATCTCTTTTTTTATATTAAAAAAATAAATACTTACCCTTTATAATAAAGTAGTTAATTATTACTAACTACTTAATTATATATATAATTTTTATTAATAATATTATACTTAATTATCTTTATTAACTTTAACTTTTTAATTAAGGCATTTTTTTTTATATTAAAAAAAAGGCTTTTATAAATATTTTATAATTTTTTTATAATATTATAATAATACTTTTATAAACTATTTACTTATTTATAATTAAAATCTTTAAAGATATATATTAAAGGCAGGCTATTTACTTAATTATAATTAAAACCTTTTTAATTTAAATAATTAATATTAATAATAACTTAATATTTAAGTTATATTTAAATCTTAAAGGTATATAACTATTTATAATCCTTTTTAATATAGCTATATTAACTTTATATATATTTTTAAAATTATAATTATTATAATTAATTATTAAAAATTATTTTATAAATATAGTTAAATAATTATTATTTAACTACTTCTTTTTTTTTTATTATAATAATTTAATCTTTTAAAAGTATATTTATAAAATTCTCTTTTTTTAAATAATACTTAATTATAAAATTATATAGTATTAATATCCTTAATTAAGCAACCTACTTAATTATTAACTTTTTCTTATTTATAAAGTAACAATAGTTTAAGTAATCTATAATAATTTATATTAAATATTTTAAGTAAGCTATATAATATCTTTATATTATAAAGGCTTTTATAATAATAAGTATTTTAATATTTAATATTATATAATAATACTTTATATTTAATAACTTTTATAAAAAGTATATAATAAAGTATTAATTATCTTTTTATTATTATATTAATATTATATTAATTATAAAGTTTAATATATTAATCTTAATATATAGCCTTATTATAAGGTTAAAATATATTAATATAGGTTTTTTTAAAAACTTACTTTATAACTTTTTAAATATAGCTAGCTTATTATTATTAAGCTTAAAAATACTTTTATATTATTTTTTTTTTTTTTATAAAAAATACTATAATTTTACTATAGTTTTTAATAAAATATTTATAAAATTTAATAAAGCTTAAGAATAATAAAATCTTTTTTATATTATTAAATATTTATTATTATATTATTGCCTTAATATACTTATACTTTATATATATTTTATTTAATTTAATTATAAACTTAAAGTATAATATAAATATTATATTAAATTTATACTTTTATAGATTTATATATAACTTATATATTTTTAATCTTTTTAATATATTATTTATATATTATTCATACTTTTTTAAATTATTACTATATATTAAGATATTATTTAAATATATAATATAAAAATAGTCTATATAGCTTATTAATATATTATTAATATAGCTTTAAAATATAGCTAATATATTTATTAACTTAAAAAGTAATATTTAATATTTAAAATAATTATAATAATAATAAAATATTATTTTTTATTTATTTCCTTTATAAATATATAGTTAATAATATATATTTTTTATATTAAGCTTTATATATACTTTAATATTTTAAAGTTAATTTATAATTTTATATATTAATAAAATAAATATATAGTTTTTTTAAGTTATTTAATTAATTTTATAATAATTAATATATAGTCTTAACTTATTTTTTTTAAGTATAAATAATATTAAAATACTTATTAAGCTATTTAATCTTTTAATTTAACCTTTTATTAAAGTTATTTAAATATAAGTTTTAAAAACCTTTAGCTTAATCTTTATTAAAAAGTAAATAAGTCTTTATAATAGCTTTATATTTAGCTTTAAGTTTATTAAATATATTAATCTTTTTAAAAGTATTAATTTTATAATTTTTTTTAAAAATATATTTATATATTATTAATACTTAAGTAATAGCTTTTTTATTAATTAATTATAATAAATCTTTAGCTTATTTTAATTTAAGCTTAAGTTAAGGTATATTTTTATTATATTAATAATAATTATATTAATCTTTATTTTTTTATATTACTTTTTAACTTATTTTTATAATATTATTAATTTAAAGATTTTTTTTATTAACTTAAAGTATTATTTTTTTAAGCTATAATTATGTTTATTATCTTAAATTATAAATTACTTAAGATAGTATTATTTATTATTTTTATAATTATAAAAAGAATTAAAAACCTTTTAATTACTTTTTAATTATTAACTAGCTTTATAATAATTAATACCTTTTTTAAAATCTTTATATTTAAGCTTAAGAACTTTTTAATTACTTTATTATTATAAAATAAGATTATTATTTTTTTTAATAATAACTTTTTATTTAATATATTTAAGTTATTTTTAAAGTTTAATATAGTCTTTACTTTTTTTTAATTATAACCTAGCTATAACTTTATAAATCTTCTTATTAATATTCTTTTTTTTATAATCTTTATTATTAATTTAATATCTTTATCTTTAATAATATTAAAGTCTTTATTTTAAGCTTTTTTAATTATTAATATTATATTAACTTTTATAAATATATAAACTAGGTTATTATATTTTTTTATAATATATATATTATTTTTATACTTTATATAATCTTTTACTTAATAATAATATTATAAATAAACTTCTTTATATTTTTAATACTTTAATAATATAAATTATACTTTTTACTTTATTTTTAAAAATATTAAAAAGTTATTATTAACTTTTTATTAAGGTTTTTTTTTATATCTTTAATTTATAATAATAAATAATTTAAAAAGGTTATTTATACTTTATTATTATTATTTTTTTTATTATAAAGTAGTCTTAAGTTTATATTATTATTTATTATTACCTTAGCTTTTATATTTATATTATAAAGCTCTTACTATATAATAAATAATTTAATATTAATTAATTTTTTTTTAATTTAAAAATTATATTTATTAATTATTTATAAAATCTTAAATATATTTAATATTTTCTTAAGGATTTTATTAAGGTTGTAAAATTAGTCATTAGTCATTAGTTAACTTGTGATTAATAACTAGACTAATAGTCATTAGTCAACTTACTAACTAGACTAGCCTAGTCTTAGTTAATAAGGTGACTAGACTAAATTATTCTTTAAATAATTTAGTCAGACTAATTTATTTTAGTCATTAATCAAGGTTTTAAAATTGACTAAATTAGTGATTAATTTAGTCAATTTTGCTTACTAATCTATCTAAATTCTGCTTACTAATCTATATAAATCCTATATTTTTATTATTTTTATATAAATCTTATATATAAATTATTTAAAATTTATTTATTTATTTATTTATTTATTTATTTATTTATTTATTTATTTATTATTATTATTATTATTATTATTATTATTATTATTATTATTATTATTATTATTATTATTATTATTATTATTATTATTATTATTATTATTTATTTATTTATTATTATTTATTTATTTATTATTTATTTATTTTATTGATTTATTATTTATATAGCTATTTTTTATTATATTTAAAGCTATATATATATAGCTATAAAAATAAATATAAACTATTTATATAAAATATAATAATAATAATAAATAAATTAGCAATAATATTAAATAAATAAATAATAATAAAAAATAAAAAATAAATAAATAAATAAATAGAAAAAATAGAAAAAAATTAATAAAAAATTAATAAAAAATATTAATAAAAATATAAAAATTTATATAGATTAATAAGCAAATTAACTAAATTAGTAACTAATTTTTTAGTCATTAGTTAATTAGTTATTAATTTATTTTTTTATAATTAATAACTAAAAAATTAGTCTTAGTCTTAGTTATTAAGTTAACTAGACTAAGACTAATTTTAAAATGACTAAAAAATTAGTCTTAGTCTTAGTCACCCTACTGACTAGACTAAAATTGACTAATTTACAACCCTGGATTTTATTAATAAAGGTTTTAAAATATAAAAAAAATCTTAAAAAGGTTTTATAATTTTATTAATAAAGAGTATTTAGCTTTATTATTATTTTTAAAGTATAAATACTTTTTTTTATAATATTATCTTTATATTACTTATAGTATTAATTATATATAATTTAATTAAATATTTTTTTATATTTTTAATTAAAGTAAAAGGTTTATTTTAACTTTATATTACTTTTTAAATAATTATTTATATATTAAACTTTATAAACTTTATTATTAAATATATTTTTATTAAGTTAAAAATATTTTTTAAAATTTATAATATATATTTAAAGTTTTATTTATAACTTTTTTTTAAACTTTAAGTTAAGTAATTAAAATTTAATTTATATTAAGTTATAAATTTATTTTTATTTTAATTTATTTTAAATTAAAGAGATAAGTTTAAGGTTTAAAGCTTTTTTACTTTAATTAAATATAAAATCTTTAATTATTTTATTTTTTTTTATTAATTTTTTATTTTTAAAATAAAGGGTTATAATTTTTAAAAAAAATTATTATACTTTTTTATTTTTATAAACTTAGGTTTTTTAATTATAATATCTTTATTTTAAAAAGTAATATTCTTAAAGTCTAGCTATATATTTATTAACTCTTTATTAATAATCTATATAAATAATATATTTAAGTTTTTTATTATTTTATTTTTAATAATCCCTTTACTTTTATAAAGATAAGGAAATTAATTTATTAAAGATAAAGATTATAAAAAAGAGTAAAAAAGTATAAAATATATAAATAATATATAATTATTAACTTTTTATAAAATAATTATAAAGCTATTATTAAATATAAAAATAGTATAATAATTATATTAATCTTTAATCTTTTTTTAGCTTTTTATTTAATTAATTAGCCTTTTATAAATATATTTCTTTTTTTAACTTAAGACTAAGGGCTTAAGGCTAGGGCTTTTTTTATTAAAGTATAGGGCTTGCGCTGCTATCTTACTGCTGTCTTGATTATCCCTTAATATTAATTAAAATAAAGGAAAATATATATTATAGCTTATTATTTATATAAGTATTTAATATATTATAAAGCTGCGCCCTTAAGTACTTAACTTATTATACCTTTACTTAATAATATAGTCTTACTACTGCCTTACTTTATTATATATTTTTTAATATACCCTTTATTTAATAAAGCTATTTAAAATACTTTTTTAAATATGATTTAATTTAATTAATAATAATAAGCTTTTTATTAAATTATTAACTATTATTATCTTATTCTATAAGTAAATACTAAATTTATATATAGCTTTAACTTTATTTTTTTATAATATTAATAATAATTATTTAATATAAAGGAAATAAAGAGAATATATACATTATTTTATTAAATAATATTATAAATAATAAATAAAACAATACTTATTTTATAAAATATAACGCTTTTTTTATACTTTATAAAATTAGTCTTTTTTTATTAATATTATTATTATTATCTTCTTTAAGATAGTAAATATAGCTATAATCCTCTTTATAATAAGTATTATCTTTTTATTATTATAAACTACTCTTTAAAGTATTACTTTTATTAATTAACTATATTAACTTAATTAATTATTTAAAAAGTTATAAAAGAAAAAAAAAAAAAAAAAAGATAATAATGCTTTAAAAGCCTTTTTAAAGCTTATAAATATAACCTTTAGTATTTAGTTAATAATACTACTTTATAAAAACTATATCTTAAGTATTATTATAAATAAAGGTAATTTTAATTAATATATAAAGTATAATAATATTATTATAAAAAAATACTTTAATTACTTAATAAATAATTATTATTATAGGCCTTAATATACTTTTTTTATTAAATAAGCTTTCTTTTTATTAATATAATACTTAATTACCCTTAGCTAAATCTATTAATAATAACTTTTTATTTAATAAAGTTAAATAATAATAAAGCTATAAATACTTTACTCTTTATTATTACTTATTTTATTATTAATATTATAATAATTATTTAATAAATATAAAATAGCTTTATATCTTTAAATTAATTTATTAAATATAGGCAAGGAGCCTATAGCAAGGGTCTTAAAGATTGCTTTATACTTTCTTAATAAAGATAATAATAATAATAATACTATAGCTTTAATTATAGCCTTAAATATATTAAGTAATAAAATAAAAAAGTTAATAAAGTAATAAAATAATTTAAATTCTTAATATAGTATAGCTTATAAATAAGCCTTGCTTTTTTTTTACTTTTTATATATTAATTTTATTAATAACCTACTCTTTAATATAATATAATAATAAATTTACTATATTTAATAATTTAATAAATATTTTAAAGCTTTATTATAAAAGATTCTTTATTAACTTATTAATAAGTATTTATTATAAAAAAAGAAAGGTTATTTTAAAAATTCCTTTTTTAAATTATTACTTTAACTATATATTCTATATATCTATATAATATAATTATATATTTATTTTATTACTTTTTATAGGTATTAGCTATATAGTTTCTTAATTATTATAGCTTATATTTTAATCTTCTTAAGTATTAAATTTTATTTATAAAAATAAGTATTTTAAAGTTATTATCTTTTGTATTATTTAGCTTAAGGGATATAACTTAGCCTTTATAGTTAAGGTTATTATTATATTTTAATATATTATATTTTAAATTATAAATCTATTATATATGGTTATTAAATATCTTTAAGATAATTTTTAAAACTTTATATTATTAATAAAAGATATATTACTATAAATAGTTAATACTTATATTTCTTTATATTTTTTATATTAAAAAGTAAAGTGCCTTTATATATAGAGATAGTAAATAAGCTAGTTTATTACTTAATAATATTCTTTTTTAAGATTTATTAAGAAATATAAAAGATAAGATATAATAAAGGTAATTTTTATTTATATTATAACTATAATATAAAGCACTATATTAATCTTTTTTTAATAGCTTTTTATTTATAATCTTATTACTTATTAATAGTTTTTTTTTAATTTAATTTAAGGTATTAAAATTATAAAGTATTAATTAATATTTTTTTACTTAAACTTTTATACTGCCTTTTTAATATAAGTATTATATAATAAATAAATTTTATACTTTTAATAATTTTAAATAATTTAAATACTTAAGATATATTTAATATTACCTTTATAATATAATTTATATTTCTTTTTTAATATATTAATAATATTATTATATAATACCTTATTACTTTTATAATATATTAAAATAATATTATTTATATAAAATAATATAAAAACCTTTTTATTAACTATATAAAATAAATAAGGCTTTTTAATACTTTATTAAAGGCTAAGCTTTATTAATATTATTAATAATTTATTAAACTAAAGACTTAATAAGTCTTATAATCTATATAATACTTTTTTTAATTTTATTACTTTATTAAGCTACTTAAATCCTTTAAAAAGCTTATATATTATAAAAATACTATACTTATTCTAATTTATATTTAAGAATATATTCTTTATATTAAATTATTTAAGTTTAAGGTTAAATTTTATAAAAAGTATAATTATTATTTTAAATATTTATACTATAAGTATAGCTATATATATACTCTTTATTATAAAGCTTTTTTAAAGGTTTTTATATATTATTAAGCATGCTTTATAATACTTTAATAATTTATTTATATATAGCTTATATATAAATACTTACTTTATTAATAAATACCTTAATAATACCTTTTCTTAATTAATCTTAACCTATATTCTTTTTATATATAGTATTAATAGTTCTTTATATACTGCCTTAAAGAATCTATCTTTTAATAAATACTTTAATAATTTATTTTAATTATTTAATACTTTTAATAAATCTTTTTAATATATTACTAACTTAGCTTAAATTATTAATATTTATTTAATTAAACTTTAATTAAATATTATATCTAGTATAATAAATATTATTTAAGTACTCTTTATTTTTTTAATATTAATATTTATTAATTAAGTAATATATTAAGTCTAGTTAATATTAAGAATTTATTTATAATTAAGTATATATTTTAAAAGCTTAATCTTTATAATCTTTATTTATACTTTATAATAAATAACTTTATATAAAAGGCTATTATTTCTTTTTATTATATATTTATTTATTATAGCACTAGCTTTATAATTTTTTAAATATTTTTTAAATATTCTTTATTAATTAATTATTATTATATTTTATTACTTTTAAGTAATATATTTAATACTAGATTAATAATTACTTATTTATTACTTTACTTTAATAATAAAGTTAAAATTTATAAATCTTCTTTAATTTAATTTATTAAGCTATATATTTTTAAAGATATAAGTCTTTATTTTAAATATATATAATATTATTTATTAATAATTAAACTACTTTTTATAATATTATATTTACTTTTTATTTATATATTTTAAAAATTTTTTTTAAAGTATTTTTTAATATTTAAAGCTTTAATAATATTAATTCTTAAGGTTTTATAATACTTTTTAATATTTTTACTTTTAAGTTTAAATACTTTTTACTTTTTTAAAAAGTATTTTATATTTTATTTTAAGTTTAATTAATTAAGTTAATTTTATTTACTTTATTTTTATTAAGCTTTATAAATAACTTATTTAATTAATATATAATAAGCTTTTTTATACTTTACTTTTATAGATTATAATAATAGGTTTTATTAAAAATAATATTCTTTATAATTATAACCTTTTTAAATTAAAAGATTTATACTTTATATAAATTATTTATAAAATAATCTATAAAATATTTTATTATTTTTTTAAGGCTTATTTTATACTTTTTTTTATTATAGTTAAGCTTATAGTTATATTATAATATATAGGTATAGTAGCTATATATATATATATTACTTTAATTTAATTATAAATTAGCTATATACTCTTTAATATTTAAAGGTATATATATTTTAAATTATTACTTTAATTTTTTTATAAATAATAATATTTTATTTATATAAAATAATATTATATTATATAAATAAATAACTATTTATATACTTTTTAACTATAGCTTATATAAAAGCCTTACTTTTTTAAGTATTATAATTAACTTTATAATAATATATTTATTAGTTTATTTAATACCTTTATTTAGTTTATATATAGTTATTAAAGATAGCTTAATATATATTCCTTTATTATTAATTTAATTTATATATAGTAATTACTTTATATATAGTATTACTGCTTTTTTATAATTATTTTTAAAAATATAAATTAAAAAATTAAATTATTTTTTTATTTATACTTTAAAATAAATTATAATAATTATAAATATATATTAATACTTATTAATAAAGGGCTATATACTATATTAAATATTATAATTATCCTTAAAGGTTAATAATTAATTTAAATTATTAAACCTTATTTTATAGTTTTATAAATCTTAATAAATATATTAAAATAGCTTTAATACTTTATACTTTAATTATCTTTATAATATAACTTACTTTAAATTTACTAAAGTATATACTTTATAGTTAATCTACTTAATTTTATTAATTTATATATTCTTTATATTATAAATTAATACCTTAAGCTTTTTAGCTTAATATATCTAGCTTATAAATACTATAAGTATTTAAAATTACTATAAAGCTATAAAGGATCTTTTATTAATCTTTACTTTCTTTATAAATTATTAATTAATTAATACTATACTTTTATAAATAAAAAAAGCTTTATTAAACTACTTAATATTATATCTTAAGTTATAAAGTATTTATAAAAAAATAATAATATATATTTAAAAAAGATTAAGTTATATTTTTTAATTAATTATATTAATAATATATTATACTTTAATATATTAAAATATAAAGGGTAATTATATATTTAATATTTAATACTAGCCTTTATAGCTTTATTTTAAATATAATATTAATATAGAATCCTTTAATAATAATAATATTCTTTAATATAAAGGCTTTAATATAAATACTATACTTATTATTTAGTAGCTTTTTTAATACTTTAGTATTATAATTATTAATAAAAAATCTTATAGTACTTGCTTTAATTTAATTATCTTAATTAAGAATAAAGGTCTTAAGCTTTAATAAAGATTTTTTAAAGGTTTTTATATATTATTAAACATGCTTTATAATATTTTAATAATTTATTTATATATAGCTTATATATAAATACCTACTTTATTAATAAAGGCCTTATTAATACCTTTTCTTAATTAATCTTAATCTATATTCTTTTTATATATAGTATTAATAGTTTTTTATATACTGCCTTAAAGAATCTATCTTTTAATAAATACTTTAATAATTAATTTTAATTATTTAATATATTTAATAAGTTTTTTTAATATATTATTAACTTAGCTTAAATTATTAATATTTATTTAATTAAACTTTAGTTAAATATTATATTTAGTATAATAAGTATTATTTAAATACTCTTTATATTTTTTAATATTAATATTTATTAATTAAGTAATATATTAAATTTAATTAATATTAAGAATTTATTTATAATTAAGTATATACTTTAAAAGCTTAATCTTTATAATCTTTATTTATACTTTATAATAAGTAATTTTATATAAAAGGCTATTATTTTTTTTTATTATATATTTATTTATTATAGTACTAGCTTTATAATCTTTTAAGTACTTTTTAAATATTCTTTATTAATTAATTATTACTATATTTTATTACTTTTAAGTAATATATCTAGTACTAGATTAATAATTACTTACTTATTATTTTACTTTAATAATAAAGTTAAAATTTATAAATCTTCTTTAATTTAATTTATTAAGCTATATATCTTTAAAAATATAAGTTTTTATTTTAAATATATATAATACTGCTTATTAATAATTAAACTATTTTTTATAGTATTATATTTACTCTTTATTTATATACTTTAAAGATTTCTTTTTAAAGTATTCTTTAATATTTAAAGCCTTAATAATATTAATTCTTAAGGTTTTATAGTATTTTTTAATACTTTTACCTTTAAGTTTAAATACTCTTTACTTTTTTAAAAAGCTTTTTATATTTTATTTTAAGTTTAATTAATTAAGTTAATCTTATCTACCTTATCTTTATTAAGCTTTATAAATAGCTTATTTAGCTAATATATAATAAGCTTCTTTATACTTTACTTTTATAAATTATAATAATAGGTTTTATTAAAAATAATATTTTCTATAATTATAACCTTTTTAAATTAAAGGATTTATACTTTATATAAATTAATTATAAAATAATTTATAAAATAATTTATTATTTTTTTAAAGCTTATTTTATACTCTTTTTTATTATAGTTAAGCTTATAGTTATATTATAGTATATAAATATAATAGCTATATATATATATATTACTTTAATCTAGCTATAGGTTAGCTATATACTCCTTAATATCTAAAGGTATATATATTTTAAACTATTACTTTAATTTATTTATAAATAATAATATTTTATTTATATAAAATAGTATTATATTATATAAATAAGTAGCTATTTATATACTCTTTAACTATAGCTTATTTAAAAGCCTTATTTTTTTTAAGTATTATAATTAACTTTATTATAATATATTTACTAACTTACTTAATATTTTTATTTAATTTATATATAGTTACTAAAGATAGCTCAATATATATTCCTTTATTACTAATCTAGTCTATATATAATAAGCACTTTATATAAAGTATTACTACTTTTTTATAATTACTTTTAAAAATATAAATTAAGAGATTAAACTATTTTTTTATTTATACTTTAAAATAAATTATAATAATTATAAATATATATTAATACTTATTAATAAAAGGCTATATACTATATTAAATACTATAATTATCTTTAAAAATTTATAATTAATTTAAATTATTAAACCCTTTTTTATAGTTTTATAAATCTTAATAAATATATTAAAATAGCCTTAATACATTATACTTTAGTTATCTTTATAATATAACTTGCTTTAAATTTACTAAAGTATATAACTTATAGTTAATCTACTTAATTTTATTAATCTATATATTCTTTATATTATAAATTAATACCTTAAGCTTTTCTAGCTTAATATATCTAGCTTATAAATACTATAAATATTTAAAATTACTATATAGCTATAAAAGATCTTTTATTAATCTTTACCTTCTTTATAAATTATTAATTAATTAATACTATACTTTTATAAATAAGAAAAGGTTTATAAAACTGCTTAATATTATATTTTAAGTTATAAAGTATTTATAAAAAAATAATAATTTATATTTAAAAAAGATTAAATTATATTTTTTAATTAGTTATATTAATAATATATTATACTTTAATATATTAAAGTATAAAGAGTAATTATACCCTTAATACTAAATACTAGCCTTTAAAAGCTTTATTTTAAATATAATATTAATATAGAATCCTTTAATAATAATAATATTTTTTAATATAAAGTTATTAATATAAATACTAGGCTTATTATTTAGTAACTTCTTTAATACTTTAGTACTATAGTTATTAATAAAAAATCTTATAGTACTTGCTTTAATTTAATTATCTTAATTAAGAATAAAGGTCTTAAGCTTTAATAAATCTTTTTTATTAATTAAGTATATAATACTATAATTATTAAATAGTATACTTTTACTTAAAATATAAATACTATAATTAAAGGTTAAGTAAATATTAATACTTTTTAATAATATAAAGATTATTAAGTTTATTATTACTATATTAATACTCTTTAAAAAAGCTTTTTAATCTTCTTTATTATACTTTAATAAATAAAACCTTTTTATTTTTATTTTTATATATAGCTCTCTTTAATAAAGTACTTAATAATATATAAAGATTTCTTTAACCTTTTTTTATAAAATAAAATAGTTAAGGCCTTTTAGTAATTTTTTAATTAAAGTATAAATTAAGGCTTTATAATACTTTAGCTTTTAATAATATATTTACCTTAATTTCTCTTTATAATAAAGGCATTCTTTTATATAATTACTATCCTTTTTTTATATTACTTTAAGTATTTTTAAGCTTTTATTATATATTATCTTTTCTTAATTTAAGTATTTACTTAATATAGTAAAATAGCCTATACTTTTAGCTTTATAAGCTTTTATAATAATTAATAAAAATATTATTTTATATTAATTAAGATTTAATATATTATAAAAAGCTTTAAGCTTATACTCTATAAACTTATTAAGCTTATTCTTTACTTAATTTAATATATACTTACTTTTAATTATATAAAAAAATTATTAATAATTAAATTCCCCTTTATATTTAAGATCTTATATATATATACCTTTATATAGTAAGTACTAGGACTATAGTATATTACTATATCACTTCTATCTTAATATTAATATAGTATATATCTTTATGCACTACTTTATATTATTTTTAAATAATTTTTATTATACTTAAGTTACTTAATATAAGCTTAAACTTTAAAGCCTTTAAGACTTTTTTAATTATAAACTTTTCTTTATTTAAGTTATTATTTTATAGCTATATAAATACTATATAGTATATTTTAAAATTAATAATAATAATAATTTAATTTTAAATAATAATATTAATCTTTTTTTAAGTATAAGGTTTTATTATTAAAAGTCTATATTTTATAGTATTACTATATATATAATTATAATCTTTTTTATAAATAAAGCTTTTAATACTTTATTATATATTCTTTTAGCTTTAATTCTTGCTATAATAATTATAAATTATATTTTTAATATTAACTTATTTATAGTTTACTTAAAGTACTTTAAATCTATATATTATTAAATACCTTTACTTATTATATAGCTATATAAAGTCTTTAGTTATTTAACTTAATTATTTAAGGTATTAAGTTTTATAATAAAGATAAGGTTTAATTTAAAGTCTTTAAAAATATTTATTTTAATTATTATTATTAACTCTTTATATAGTAAAAGTTATTAATATAATACTTAATAACCTAAGTGTATAATTATTAAAATATATATTAAGTTAATAAAATAATTTAAAAATATATAAAATACTTTAATTAAAATAAAGAAAAATATATATTATAGCTTATTATTTATATAAATATTTAGTATATTATAGGGCTGCGCCCTTAAGCACCTAACCTATTATACCTTTACTTAATAATATAGTCTTACTACCGCCCCACTTTATATTAAGGGATAATTAAGACTATAGTAAGATAGTAGCGCAAGCCCTATGCCTTAATAAAAAGAAACCCTAGCCTTAAGCCTTTAGTTTTAAGCTAGAAAAAGAAATATATTTATAAAAGGCTAATTAATTAAATAAAAAGTTAAAAAAAGGTTAAAGATTAATATAATTATTATATTATCTTTATATTTAATAATAACTTTATAATTATTTTATAAAAAGTTAATAATTATATATTATTTATTATATTTTATATTTTTTTACTTTTTTTTATAATCTTTATTTTTAATAAATTAATCTTTTTACCTTTATAAAAATAAAGGGATTATTAAAAATAAAATAATAAAAAACTTAAGTATATTATTTATATAAATTATTAATAAAGAGTTAATAAATATATAATTAAATTTTAAAAATATTATTTTTTAAAATAAAGATATTTTAATTAAAGAACCTTAGTTTATAAAGATAAAAAAGTATAATAATTTATTTTTTTAAAGCTATAAACTTTTATTTTAAAAATAATAAATTAATAAAAAAAATATAAAATAATTAAATATTTTATATTTAATTAAAGTAAAAAAGCTTTAAACTTTAAATTTATTTTTTTAATTTAAAAAAAATTTAAAAAAAAAGTAAATTTATAGCTTAATATAAATTAAGCTTTAATTATTTAACTTAAAGTTTAAAAAAAAATTATAAATAAAATTTTAAATATATATTATAAACTTTAAAAAGTATTTTTAACTTAATAAAAATAAATTTAATAATAAAGTTTATAAAGTTTAATATATAAATAATTATTTAAAAAGTAATATAAAGCTATAATAAACTCTTTACTTTAATTAAAAATATAAAAGGTATTTAATTAAATTATATATAATTAATACCTTAAGTAATATAAAGATAATATTATAAAAAAAGTATTTATACTTTAAAAATAATAATAAAGTTAAATATCTTTTTTTAATAAGATTATAAAATATTTTTAAAATTTTTTTTATATTTTAAAACCTTTATTAATAAAATATTTAAAAAAATATTAAATATATTTAAAATCCTTTAAATAATTAATAAATATAACTTTTAAATTAAAAAAAACTTAATTAATATTAAACTACTTATTATATAGTAAAAGCTTTATAATATAAATATAAAAGCTAAGGTAATAATAAGTAATAATATAAGCTTAAAGTTAGCTTATAGTAAAAATAATAATAATAAAATATAGGTAATTACTTTAAATTATTAATTATTATAAATTAAAAATATAAAAAAAAGACTTAATAAAAAGTTAATAATAACTTTTTAATATTTTTAAAAATAAAGAAAAAAGTATAATTTATATTATTAAAGTATTAAAAATATAAAAAAGTTTATTTATAATATTATTATAAAATAAAAGATTATATAAAGTATAAAACTAATTTATATATTATAAAAAGATATTATAACTTAAGTTATATATATATAAATGTTAATATAATATTAATAATTAAAAAAAGGTTAAAATAAAGACTTTAATATTATTAAAAATAAAAATATTAAATTAATAATAAAGATTATAAAAAAAGAAATATTAATAATAAGATTTATAAAGTTATAATTAAGCTATAGTTAAAGAGAAGTAAAGATTATACTAGACTTTAAAAATAACTTAAATATATTAAATAAAAACCTATTATTAAAAAAAATAAAAATCTTACTTTATAATAATAAAGTAATTAAAAAGTTATTAAGTTTAAATATAAAGATTTTAAAAAAGGTATTTATTATTATAAAGCTAGTTAATAATTAAAAAATAAAAGGTTTTTAAAATTTTTTTATAATTATAAAAATAAAAAAAATTATCTTAAGTAATTTATAGTTTAAATTATTAACTTAATAAAATTTAAAAAGAAAAAAAATAATACTTTAAGAAAAAAAAAAAATCTTTAAGTTAATAATATTATAAAAGCAAGCTAAAAAGTAATATAAAAAAGTAAAGATTAAGTATAATTATTATTAATATATTAAAAAAGTACCTTAACTTAAGCTTAAATTAAAATAAGCTAAAGATTTATAATAATTAATTAATAAAGAGGTTATTATTTAAGTATTAAAAGTATATAAAGGTATTTTTAAAAAAAGAAGTTATAAAGTTAATACTTTTAAAAAGATTAATATACTTAATAAACTTAAAGCTAAATATAAAGCTATTATAAAAACTTATTTACTCTTTAATAAAGATTAAGCTAGAGGTTCTTTATAATTATATTTAAATAGCTTTAATAAAAGGTTAGATTAAGAGATTAAATAGTTTAATAAGTACTTTAGTATTATTTATATTAAAGAAAAAAAGTAAGCTAAGATTATATATTAATTATTATAAAATTAATTAAATAACTTAAAAAATTTATATACTTATTTTATTAATATATAAAATTATAAATTAGCTTTAAGGTATTAAAGTATATATAAAGCTTAACTTAAAAAATATATATTACTAAATATATATTTATAAAAAAATATAAATAAAAAATAATATTTTATTATTACTATAATTACTTTAAATATTAAGTATTACTTTCTAAATTAATAAATACTTTAACTATATTTTAAAGCTATATTAATAATATATTAATAAGCTATATAAACTATTTTTATATTATATATTTAAATAATATCTTATATATAGTAATAACTTAAAAAAAGTATAAATAATATATAAGCAATATATTAAAAAGATTAAAGGTATATAGGTTATATATAAACCTATAAAGATATAAATTTAATATAATATTTATATTATACTTTAAGTTTATAATTAAATTAAATAAGGTATATATAAAGTATAAGTATATTAAGGCAGTAATATAGTAATAAATACTTAATAATATAAAAAAGATTTTTTTATTCTTAAGCTTTATTAAATTTTATAAATATTTTATTAAAAACTATAATAAGATTATAACACCCTTTATAAATAAAATAAAAAGATAATATAAAAAAATCTTTAAGCTTAATATTAATAAGCTAGCTATATTTAAAGAGTTATAAAATAAGTTTTTAAAAAAACCTATATTAATATATTTTAACCTTATAGCAAGACTATATATTAAGATTAATATATTAAACTTTATAATTAATATAATATTAATATAATAATAAAAAAATAATTAATACTTTATTATATACCTTTTATAAAAGTTATTAAATATAAAGTATTATTATATAATACTAAATATTAAAATACTTATTATTATAAAGGCTTTTATAATATAAAGATATTATATAGCTTACTTAAAATACTTAATATAGGTTATTATAGACTACTTAAACTATAGCTACTTTATAAATAAGAAAAAGTTAATAATTAAGCAGGTTGCTTAATTAAAGATATTATTATTATATAATTTTATAATTAAGTATTATTTAAAAAAAGAGAATTTTATAAATATACTTTTTAAAAGATTAGATTACTATAATAAAAAAAAAGAAAAAAAGTAGCTAGATAGTAATTACTTAGCTATATTTATAAAATAATTTTTAATAATTAGTTATAATAATTATAATTTTAAAAGTATTTATAAAATTAATATAACTATATTAAAGAGGATTATAGATAGTTATATACCTTTAGGACTTAAATATAACTTAAATATTAGGTTATTATTAATATTAATTTTTTAAATTAAGAGAGTTTTAATTATAATTAAGTAAGTAGCTTGCCTTTAATATATATCTTTAAGGATTTTAATTATAAATAAGTAAATAGTTTATAAAAATATTATTATAATATTATAAAAAAATTATAAAATATTTATAAAGGCTTTTTTATTTAATATAAAAAAGAAATACCTTAATTAAAAAGTTAAAATTAATAAAAATAATTAAGTATAATATTATTAATAAAAATTATATATATAACTAGATAGTTAATAATAATTAACTATTTAATTATAAAGGGTAAGTATTTATCTTTTTTAATATAAAAGAAAAGATTTTAATATTATTTTATAATAACTTAATAATTAAGTATTAAAGAGTTAATAAGACTTTAATAAGAATTATTAAGATTTATTATTAAAAAGGTTTATAAATTAATATAAAGAGATATATTAATATATATATAGTTTATTAAATAAATAAAGCAAGATATTATTTACTATATAATAAGTTAATTATATTATTAATATTTATAAGACTATAAAAAGAGATTATAATAAATTTTATTATAAAGCTGCTTAAGGTAGTTTATAAGAAATAAATATATAATTTAATATTTATAATAATAAACTACTTTATAAAGTATATTATTTATATATTATACTTAAAGAATATTATTAATAAAAGATTTATAATAAAGTTTTTATATTATATTTTTTAACTTTATAATATATTAAAAAGAATTATTTTTAATAAAGGCAGTATATTTATAAATACTTTTTAATAATCTTTTTATTATTTTATTAATTATAAATAGTAACTTAATATAGTATTCTACCTTTAGATTAATAGCTAGATTAAATAATAAAATTAAAACCTTAAGCACTATTTATAAGCCTTTTATAATAAAAACTAACTAGATTAAGTTAAATAATTACTATTTATTAAGTTTATATATAATACTATTAAGCACTTAGCTATTAATAAAGTATTTATATTCTTACTTTTAAAATATAACCTAGCTATATTAAAGACTTATAAAATTAAACTTAACTATATAAACTAGACTGCTTTAAATAAGATTAATAAAATAATTAATATAAAAAAGTATATTATAAAAATACTATAAAATATTAATAAATTATATAATAAGTAATATAATAAAGGCTATATAAAGAAGTTATTTAAGGTTAATAATTAAGTTTTAATCTTTATTAAGTACTTAAATTTATATTAACTTAATAAAAAGTTAATAAAGAAATATATAAGACTTTATTAAATTAAAAGAATTATTAAGATAAATAGCTTTATTTATAAATTATAATTATTATTATTAATATAAATATATAATATCTTTAATATTATAAACCTTAAAGAGTTTTATAATAAAGATAATATATTAATTAAGTTAATAAATTACTTTTTTTTTATTAAAGAGATATTTAAAATTAAAGATATTATTAATTATAAATACTATAGCTATAAATAACTTTACTATATTAAATAAAAAGACTATTTAAATAAAAAAAATATATAAATATATTACTTTAACTTTATAAATAATTTATTATAAAAAAAGTATAATATAAAAATAAAAATTAAAAAATAATAAAACTTTAATAAGTTAATAATATTAAGGTAGTATTTTTAAAAAAAGGGTATATTTATAAACTATAATTAAAAATAAAAATATTATTTAAAAAAAAAGCTATAAAAAGATTAAAGTAAGGCAGTAATAAACTTAAGGTAAGGTAGTACTAGGTTAATACTTTTAAAAAAGGGGTATACTTAAAGGGTATAATTAAAAAAAGAGATTATTACTTAATAAAGATAAGGCTAAAAAGAAATAAAGCTAAAAAAAACAAGTTAATATTATAAATATTAAAAAGCAAGAAAGTAATAATTATATAGTAATATTATTAAAGATTAATAATAAAAAAAAAAGCTATTTTATAAAATAATAATAAGGGTATTATTATAAAAAAAAGGGTAATTTATTAAAAAATAATTAAGACTATAGTAAAATAGTAATATAAGCCTTATACTTTAATAAAGAGAAACCCTAGCCTTAAGCCCTTAGTCTTAAGCTAAAAAAAGAAATATATTTATAAAAGGCTAATTAATTAAATAAAAAGCTAAAAGGAGGTTAAAGATTAATATAATTATTATACTACCTTTATATTTAGTAATAGCCTTATAGCTATTTTATAAAAGGCTAATAGCTATATACTACCTATTATATCTTATGCCTTTTCACTCTTCTCTATAACCCCTATCTTTAATATACCTTAAGTATATTTTAAAGCTATATTAATAATATATTAATAAATTATATAGACTATTTTTATATTATATATTTAAATAATATTTTAATATATAATAATAATTTAAAAAAATATAAGCAATATATAAGCAATATATTAAAAAGATTAAAGATATATAGGTTATATATAAACCTATAAAAGTATAAATTTAATATAATATTTATATTATACCTTAAGTTTATAATTAAATTAAATAAAGTATATATAAAATATAAATATATTAAGGCAGTAATATAATAATAAGTATTTAATAATATAAAAAAGATTTTTTTATTTTTAAGCTTTATTAAATTTTATAAATATTTTATTAAAACCTATAGTAAAAATATAATACTTTTTATAAATTAAATAAAAAAATAATATAAAAATATTTTTAAGTTTAATAATAATAAACTAGCTATATTTAAAAAGCTATAAAATATATTTTTTAAAAAACTTATATTAATATATTTTAACTTTATAATAAGGCTTTATATTAAAATTAATATATTAAACTTTATAATTAATATAATATTAATATAGTAATAAAAAGATAATTAGTATTTTATTATATACCTTTTATAAAAGTTATTAAATATAAAGTATTATAATATAATATTAAATATTAAAATATATATTATTATAAAGGCCTTTATAATATAAAGATATTATATAGCTTATTTAAAATACTTAATATAAGTTATTATAGATTATTTAAACTATAGTTATTTTATAAATAAAAAAAAGTTAATAATTAAATAAGTTACTTAATTAAAGATATTATTATTATATAATTTTATAATTAAGTATTATTTTAAAAAAAAATCTTATAAATATACTTTTTAAAACATTAAATTATTATAATAAAAAAAGTAATTAAATAATAACAATTTAATTATATTTATATAA
>JAIWOZ010000019.1:0-33164 GCA_020631695.1 Trichoderma cornu-damae
ATGTTTTTAATAAAGCTTATAGATTAAAGATAAAGGATTTTATACTTAATAATATAGTAATAATTAAAAGATTTTATATTAATATTATCTTTAAGATTAAGGTTAAGAAGGTAAATATATAGTATATAGGATTTAATTATTTACTTTATTTTAAAACCCTTAATTAAAATATAAAATTAGTATTTTTAATTAAAAAGTAAGGCTTAATATTCCTTAAATATAAATTATTATTTTTTTATACTTTAAACCTTAATAAAAAAATAATACTATATATAAACTATACCTTTATACTTACTATAGTAAATAATAAAGTAAAGTAAAGAATATAAAGTAAAAAACTAACTAAAGATTTATTAATTCTTTATTATAATATAAAGGAATTATAATATCTTAAGGCAGGCTATTTAAACTTTTATATACTTAAAAGCCTTATATATAATATTAAAAATATTTAAATTAAGGGTATAAAGAAAATTAAATATAAAGTATACTTAATATTATTTATAATAAAGTATATTTTATATAAATAATTTAAATATTATATACTAAAGCCTTTTTAATATATATATTAAAATCTATAAAATTACTTATTAAGGTTTAGTAAAGTAAATTAATTACTTATTATAAAAGATAAATATAGTAAATAGTTATATACTATATTATTACTAAATAAAAAATTAAAAATTATTTTTAATATATTATTTTATTATAAATATATAATTAAAAAATAATTTTATATATATATTTATAAAATAAGGCAAGATAATAAGCAAGCTATTATTATAATCTTAAGTAAAATATAATTTTAATATTAATTAAATATTAAAGGTATAATCTTAAAGCTTATACCTTTTTTTATATATAAGCTAAATAATAGCTTTAAATAAGCAGGTTAAGAAGTAATTAATAAGTTTATTAAGATATTTAATAATATAAGGCTTTTTATAAAGCTATAGTTAAAAAGCTTAAAAGCTGCTATATATTTAATTAATATAAGCCTTTTAAAAGTAAATAAAATAGTTTTATTAATTAATAAGCTAGAGGAATATTTTTAAAGGTATACTCCTTTATAAATTTAAAAATATATTATTAACTTAAGGCTTAATTAAAGCAATCTATATACTTATAGTTACTATATATATATACTATAATATAACTATAAAGTAAGAAAGAAGAAAAGGTTATATAAAGCTAGCTTTAAAGAGATTATTAAATATTTAGTTAGTTATTAAGCTATTAATATTTATTAAATTTAAATCCCTTGCCTTAAGAAAATCTTAATAATTAAGAATATAACCTTTAATAAGTCTTACTTTTATTAACTTAAGCTAAAAAGCTTAAATATATAAATAATTATAAAATAAAATAAGCTATTTTATAAAGTAAAAGATAATAAAGTAAAATTTATAAAACTTAAAGGAGGTATTTATTTATATTAAGATAACCTTACTTAAGAGAGTTTAAAGTAAATAATCTTAAGGGTAGTAGCTTTTAAAAGCTTAAAAAAGCTTTTTAAAAGCTTAAAACCCTTTAAATATTATAAAACTTTAAAATTAAGGATACTTTATAAAATACTAAAATAAGATTATTTTAATATATAATACTAGTTATAAAGGGCTTAAGTAAGTATATTAATATTATAAATAATGCTTAAAATAAATTACTTATTGCTTTTAATTAAACTATAAATTAATAAAAATAAAAAAAAGGATTTTTTATTACCTTAAGAATAATAAAAAAGTATAGCTTAAAAAGTAGATAATTTATTTTATAAAATTATTATTTTATATAAGCAAAGCTTAATAATATAATAACTAAAGTGTATTATCTTAATTAAAGTATTTTCTTTAGCTTTATATAAAAGCGCAAGGCTATAAAAAAAAAAAGCTTAAGTAAGCAAGCTTTTTTTTTAAAAAAAAAAAAGTAAAAAAAAAGAAATAAGCCTAATAATATATATACTATACTTAATAAGCTTTTAAATAAAAATATTTATAATCTCTTGCTTAATTAATAAATATTAAAAAATAATAATTTAATAAGCTTATAAATAGTACTTACTATACTTAAAGTAATAATATATTAAAAATATACCTTACGGTTAATAATAATATTAAGCAAGCTTTTTATTAAGTTAAAAGATTTAATTAAGTTATTAAAAAGGTAAAAAGAGTTTATAAAGTATTTATTAAAAGATTAGTTTATTAAAGCTATATATAAAGAAATTAAAGCTTTATATTATAAAAAAACTTAAAAAAAAAATTAAGAAATTAAAAGCTAAGTTAATGCCTTTATTATTAAAATAAGTATTTATATATAAATTTAATTAAGCTAGAATATTAATAAAGTATAAAGCTTAATTTATAGTTAAAAAAGACTTTTAAGAAAGCTTAACTATTTAAGGAACTTATGCTATAATACTTACTATATACTTATTTTAAGTATTTATAGCCTTAGCTATAAGATTTAACCTAAAGCTTAAATAGTTTAATATTAAAAATATATTTTTAAATATAATAAGAAATAAATAAGGCATATTAATTATATATAAAATACTACTAGGCTTTAAGCTGCTTAATAAGCTTATTAAGCTTAAAAAAGCTTTTTATAAACTTTAAGATTTACTATAATTATAGTTTAAAGAGTTTATAATAACCTTATACTTATTAAGGCTAATCTTTAATATAAAAAAGCCTTATTTATATTATTTAAAAGATTAAAAGTTATTTCTTTATTTCTTTATAAATAATATCTTTATTATATATTATAAATATAACTATACTTTATTTAATAAGCTTATAAATATATTAAAGAAGAAATATAAACTTTATAAAAGGGGTGATATAAAGTGGTTTTTAAAAATTAATATTATTTATAAGTATTTTAAGTATAAGATATATTTATTATATAAAGTATATATATAGAAGGTTGCTTAAAAGTTTAATTTAAATAAAGGGAATTAATATTTTATAATTCTTTTTCTTATACTTTTTTTTAAGAAAAATAGCTTTTAAGCTATTACCTTTAAGATTAAAAGCTATTAAAAAAAGGTTAGATTAGTGCTTTATATAGTAATCTTAATAAGACTTAATATAGCTTTTATAGTAGCTATATTAATAAGATATATTATTAATTTAAGACTTAAGTACTATAAAGTTATTAATTAACTTATTTATTATTTATTTATATAAAAGTACTTAGCTCTTTAGTATAAAAAGATTAGTAAAATGCAGGTCTTAATTACTTTAAATAATATATTATTTATTAATAATATTAAGATTAAAAAATCTTTATAAAGATATTTTATAATATTATTTAGTAAATTAATTATATAAAGTACTATTTATTAAAATATAGTTAATATATTAATAATTAAGGCTAAATTACTTACTTTATTAATAATAATAAAGAAAATAATAAATTTATAATGCTTTTTTAATAAAATATACTTTAACTTAAAGGAAAATTAAAATATAAACTATAATAATTAATAAATAATATATCTTATACTTAAAGATAATAAAAAGATTAATACTTGCCTTTATTATATAAATATATAGAATATATAGCTATATAAAGAGTATTAATATAAAGCTTTTAAAGTCTTATACTTAATCTTATAAAAAATACTCTTTAATAAGCTTATAAAAGCTTTTTTATATTAATAATTTAAATACTTTAAAGCTTTATTAAACTTAAAGGTTTTAAAAAATAAAAAAAAAGTAAAGAAATTATTAAAGAAAAGCTTAAAATAGTAAAAAAAAGTATAAAAATATAAATTTAAAGTGCTTTAACCCTTTTAACTAAAAATTATATAAAAAATTAAAAAAAAAGAAAACCTAGCAAACTAGTGCCTTATAGGCTATTATTAATTAATAAAAACTCTCTTAGCCTTATTTATAAAGTATATACCTTAATATATATTATTATAGTATTAAAGAGCAAGGCCTGCTTTACTAGATTATTTAATAAATAGTCTTTATTATTTACTTAAATAAGGCTTATTATAAACCTTAAGGCTAAATAATAATATTATATTTTTTATTTAATAATTATTTTTTAAGCTTTTATTTAATATAAATAAAGTAACTTACTATAGTATCCTTTTTTTTATAATACTTTAAAAAACTTAAGCTAGGCTTATTAATTATATAAGTTTAAAAACTTATAATTAAATAAAAAAAAGATTAAATAAAAAGAATTAAGCTTATATTAATAAATATTAATACTTATAGGTAAAGTAATTTTAGTATTAATAAGACTAATTTATAGTAAGGATATATTAAAAAAAATTACTTTTATTAATAATAATACTCTTTAAATACTTTAAGTAATAAAGATAGTAAGGTAGGTATAAAGTAGCTAGTGCTATAAAGGCAGGATTGCTATTATTATTATTATTATTATTATTATTATTATTATTATTATTATTATTATTATTACTACTATCTTTATTACTATTACTATCTTTATTACTATTTATATTACTATCTTTATTATTATTATTATTATTATTATTATTATTATTATTATTATTATTATTATTATTATTATTATTATTATTATTATTATTATTATTATTATTATTATTATTATTATTATTATTATTATTATTATTATTATTATTATTATTATTATTATTATTATTATTATTATTATTATTATTATTATTATTATTATTATTATTATTATTATTATTATTATTATTATTATTATTATTATTATTATTATTATTATTATTATTATTATTATTATTATTATTATTATTATTATTATTATTATTATTATTATTATTATTATTATTGTTGTTATCACGTCATGACGCGTAAAACGCGTCAACGGTGGGTATATAAGGGAACACATTAGCCCACTGAAGAGTTGTTTAGCACAACGAAACGCAACAGCCCTAGCCATCTAGGTCGTCGTCTGGTTTCTAGCTAATAACTCTTCCTTATTTTATTACTTTTCGAGCCCGCAACGGACCTTCGGCCCGCTGCTTGTCATAACCTTTTATCCTGTAAAAGTAACTATCGTTTCCTTCACGACTGCAACAATGGCCAAACCATCCACTGCCCTTCCCCCGATCACTTCATTGATCGCCTCTATCACCGATAAGCAGCAGCGTTTGGCTGCTTACGGCTCCCTTATGTCAACAAAAGATTGTATCGACGCAATCCCTGTCACATATCGGGATCATTTCAGACCCCAGTTCTATGCACTCGCTGATATTGCCGACAAATACGGACGAGTGCATAAAAGCCTCCAAACGCTACGAACACACGAAAAGTTACATACTTTTCCACCTCAAATTCAATGTATTACTGAACCATTGTTTCAGTACTCAAAGGAATACCTTGAAGCTGAGAAGGAAAACGATGAGGCGCCTAGCAGAAGATTGCAGGCCATGTTCTCTGAAGTGAGAACACAGGCTCTGGCCCATGCAATAGACGCAAAGTCTGCCGAATTGTCGTTCCTTGAAGGGCGTCTCAAACCCGAGACCTACGTTGAGAAGATGCTCAAAGATATTAAAGATATCTTTGAACAGCAGATTCGCTTTCACCGAGGCGAAAACTTCTCACAAGGAAGCCAGGACGCTGAAATGTCCGGTATTTCCACAGGAGAAAAAACCAACTTCAAAAAAGTTGGCCTCTCCTGGATACAAGCGGATTATGATCTCGCCCGCGAGGACGTGATCAAACTCGCTGCGAGAGTCGTTGAGATCATTCGATCACGTGACATAGCCAGCCTCCAGAAGGCCTTGGCTAAACTCGAAGTAAAAAATCGGGCAACTCCCTCTGCAAGCGAAGCGGCAGAGTCCTTGAAAACGCTCAATGATAGCATTGACAAGCGAGTCAAGGAGTTAGTCCTACAAGCCTTGGCCAAAGGTGAGACCCCAGATGTAGCCAGATCGCAACATCGGCGTACTCGCCAAACTGACCCAGAGTTCAGGTCCGGCCAAGAAGCAGGTCTCTCGAAGAAATTCGAGCAAACCCAAAAGTCAGGGAAAGGAGAAAACTGGCTCCAAAAGGAAAGCCAGCTCTCAGGCCACAAACGGACGCGTTCAAAAGAAGCTGAAGACTCGATAAAAGTCCAGCCACGGAAAAAGTTCCGATGGGACAATCCGTCAACGTATCCAGATAGTATGTTACAGATGACCACCCAAGACGCGAAAGCAATGATTCTCTCTAACATGCCACGAGAAGTTTTGGCTGCCAGGAGCTTAGAGAAGAAAATTCATATCTTGGAAGGAGTTTCTGTTCCCAAGGAAATTGAGAACGATCTTGCACTAGGCATGCGTTATCTATTACATACTGAATTCAATGCTATTCTTCTTTCCAAAGCCTGGGATGACTTTGAAAGACGTATTCGCTGGAAATGTTATTTCAGCAATATGGAAAACGAGCCTTATGATCCAGATTACGACCTAGGAATGCCCTCCAACGAAGAGCCCCCTAGAGCCGAATACCACATTGAACAAGGTCTACGACAAGGGAAATTCGACCTTCTAAGTCAATTAAAACCCACCGGAAACCCACCAGAAGTTCCAAAAGACAAAGCTATGGTGCAGCGTGTTCAGAGATTTCTAACTAGCAATAAATTGCTAGCTACGATGTCCGACAAAAACCTGGGAATAGTGGTTATGTCTTTATCTTGGTATCATTCAAAAGCAAGAGAGTATTTCACGCAAAACCCAGACGCATACAATAGTATCTCATGGGTAGACGCGCTCGCCATCAACTCTCAAGCATGGTACAGCACAGAGGCACTCTTGCAAAATAAGCCTAACTTTTCGCGCAATCCCTACGGCTTATCTAAACAAGAAATGCAGTTCTTGCGGTCATCTGAAACACACAGGGGAACCTTTCCAGTATTCGCTGGCCTTCCAAAGATTCACAAAAAACCCTATGCATTCAGACCTATCATACCTTGTCATTCTGCAACGTGTGAACCTGCCGCCAAAATGCTGTCAAAACTACTGAAGCCTGCTATCAAGGCCTCTTCACAAATCCTTGTTTCCAGTAAACAAGTCTGTGAAACGCTTTCATCCTTGCAAATTCAACACGGAAAAACTGCCTATTTGTGTACAGCTGACATTGTCTCCTGCTACACAAATATACCATTGGAACCATTACCAACAGTATGCTCTCGCAGTGTTTTTAAACACCTGAAACCAGGACACAGCCTCGGCAGAGTCGAACTCGCTGGAAAACTGTGTAAAATTGCAAACGAATTTCTGGCATTCGAATATGTCAATGAAAATGGCGAACGGGAATTTTTTCACCAAAAGAAGGGCCTCGCAATGGGAGTAGCGTGCTCCCCAGACATTGCAAATCTTTATATTGGTGAATACGAACAACATATCAAAAATCACTCCGAAATCCTTTACTTCGGACGATTCATTGATGATATATTTTCCGTCATTCTTGCTTCCTCTGAAACAGAGGCTCTCGAAATAGCCAAAAAAATAATCGAACCCCCTCCAGGGTTAACGTACAAATGGGAGTGTAGTCCACATCGGACCGTGTTTTTGGACATCGAAATTTTCATAATCGACAACTGCTTCGAGTTCAAACCATACCGCAAACCACTCAACCATTTCGAACGAATCCCATGGTCCTCAGCACACCCTTTATGGATGAAAAGGGGTACCTTTGTCGGGGAACTTGGCCGGATTGCTAGTCTGTCATCAAACATGACACACTATTCTGCAGCCGTGGAAGATCTGAAAAGGATTTACATTGCGCGAGACTATCCGGTCAAGCTGGTGAAAAGCTGGATTAAGAATCATGCTTCTGAGAGATGGGAGAAAAAGTACGGTACGAAGGATGATGGTTTGACGCTCCCCTCTGATTCTTAAGACCGAGCTGAACGCAGCATGGGATTCGGTAAGTATGGAGAAGGTGTTCAAAAACATGTGGGACTGCTGGACCATGGAAGGAGAATCTTCCATACCAACAGCTCTCAAAAATACCAGCAAAATGATCCTTTCAAGAAGGAGAACGAAGAATCTCGGGGACTTACTCCGTATCTTCAATGCTTCACTCACGAAACACCGGTGGTTCTCTAGATCACAATCAAGTGATTCGCGCCAAGACATCGTCGACGATGTCGGAACCCCAAGACCTACACGGTCGCGCTCAGAAACCCCTTGGGATTTCTGGGCGGGCACTGTGTTTGAACAATAATGGTGGCGCCCCCGAAAATTCCTTACGGTAGGACAATCTCCTTTTCCTCCTACACTAACAAACTACTCGTGGCTTACTCTCCTTTCAAACGAAGGCTCCTCCCCTTCGCGTCGCTCCCCTCCCTTCCGGGGGGGCCCTCCAAGACTCCGCTGCGGCTCAGAGCCGTTACGGAATTTTGGGGCGGAACTTTGAAAGGGTGGTGTGGGGCCTAAAAGACCCACACAGTGCGGTGGCATGCTCCACTCACACCAGTCTGGGTGGCGCTACCCACACTGTAACGGTACTTATGCTGCCCCACACCTTCAACAGATCAATACGTCACGAGACGTGACATATTAATCCCTCACAACAATAAAAAGAGAAATCCTGTTATTGTTGTTATCACGGTCAGTTTGTACAAGTGCAGAAAAAACAAAACAAAATCCAAAAAGGAAAAATCTCAGTTGAACTAAAACAGTTCACTGACACCGTTCTATAGTCATGACGCGTAAAACGCGTCAACGGTGGGTATATAAGGGAACACATTAGCCCACTGAAGAGTTGTTTAGCACAACGAAACGCAACAGCCCTAGCCATCTAGGTCGTCGTCTGGTTTCTAGCTAATAACTCTTCCTTATTTTATTACTTTTCGAGCCCGCAACGGACCTTCGGCCCGCTGCTTGTCATATACTTTTATTTAAAATATAAATACTATAATTAAACATTAAGTAAATATTAATACTTTTTAATAATATAAAGATTATTAGGTTTATTATTATTATATTAATACTCTTTAAAAAACTATTTTTTTTATACTTTAATAAGTAAAAACCTTTTTTTATATATATCTCTCTTTTTAATAAAGTGCTTAATAATATATAAAGATTTCCTTAACCCTTTTTTATAGAACTAAATAATTAAAGCTTTTTAATAATTTTTTAGTTAAAGTTTAGATTAAGGCTTTATAATGCTTTAGCTTTTAGTAATATGTTTATATTAATTTCTTTATATAGTAAAGGCATTTTTTTTATAATTATTATTCTTTTTTTATATTACTTTAAGTATTTTTAAGCTTTTATTATATACTTTATTTTCTTAATTTAAGTACTTACTTAATATAGTAAAATAGCTTATACTTTTAACTTTATAAATTTTTATAATAATTAATAAAAATATCATTTTATATATATTAAGATTTAATATATTATAAAGAGTATTAAGCTTATACTTTATAAACTTATTAAGCTTATTCTTTACTTAATTTAATATATACTTATATTTAATTATATAAAAGAAATTATTAATAATTAAATTTATTTTTATATTTAAGATTTTATATATATATACCTTTATATAAATACTAGATTATAATATATACTATATTTTTAGCTTAATATTAATATAGTATATATCTTTAAGTATTACTTTATATTATTTTTAAGCTTTTTTTATTATATTTAGGTTGCTTAATGCAAGCTTAAACTTTAAAGCCTTAAAGACTTTTTTAATTATAAACTTTTTTTTATTTAATTTATTATTTTATAGCTATATAAATACTATATAGTATATTTTAAAATTAATAATAATAATAATTTAATTTTAAATAATAATATTAATCTTTTTTTTAAGTATAAGGTTTTATTATTAAAAGTTTATATTTTATAATATTACTATATATATAATTATAATCTTTTTTATAAATAAAGCTCTTTATACCTTACTATATATTTTCTTAACTTTATTTCTTACTTTAATAATTATTAATTATATTTTTAATATAAGCTTATTTATAGTTTATTTAAGATACTTTAGATCTATATATTATTAAATACCTTTATTTATTATATAGCTATATAAAGTCTTTAGTTATTTAATTTAATTATTTAAGGTATTAATTTTTATAATAAAAATAAGGTTTAGTTTAGAGTTTTTAAAGATATTTATCTTAATTATTTTATTAACTTTTAAAAAAGTAAAAGTTATTAATATAATGCTTAATTACTTAAGTTTATAATTATTAATATATATATTAAGTTAATAAAGTAATTTAAGAGTATATAAAATACTTTAATTAAAATTAAAAAATATATATATTATAGTTTATTATTTATATAAGTATTTAATATATTATAAAGCTGCGCCCTTAAGTACTTAACTTATTATATTATTATTTAATAATATAGTTATACTATTGCCATACTATATTATACTTCTTTCTAATATATATATATATACTATACTTTAATAAATATAATAAATAGAATTAAGTAACTTTAACTTTATTATTTTATTAATTATACCTTATAAAACATAATACTTAAACTTTATATTATCTTTATTAATAGCCTTAGTTATTAACTTTATATTTAAATAATTAGGCTTTAAAAAGTTTAATATTAAGCTTAATATTATTTATAAATATTTTAAAAAGCATAATATACTCCCTAGCTATTTAATATACCTTATATTAACTTAAGCTAAAGTGGTGGATGGTTATACTCTAGCTTATTATTATTTAATATATTTTATTTATTATTATATTTAATTAAAACTATTATTAAGTTAATAACTTTTAAATTAAAGTATTTTACTTTTTAAAAACTTATTATATTATAATAATAACCTAGTATTTAGTTATTAATACTTAATTAAAATTAATAAATATTAATATAAAAACTACTATTCATTATTATTTCTTTATTAACTTTAATAATTATTCATTATTAATATTACTTATTATTTAATTATCAATATTACTTATTATTTAATTATTAATATTACTTATTATTTAATTATTAATATTACTTATTATTTAATTATTAATATTACTTATTATTTCATTATTAATATTACTTATTGTTTAATTATTATTAAAGAATACCTTTATTAATATTATTAACTACTTATTTAATAAACTTATTATTAATTTTAAACTATTAACGTTATTAATAATTTTTAAAGGATATACTTATATTATCTTTATTTATTAATAACCAACCTTTTTTTAACTTCTTGTATTCTTTTTATTTATATATATAAAGTCTAGCTTATTATTAACTTTAATAATATATGATATAAATATTAATTTAAAGAATATTACTATTAATATATTTTTTTTAAAAAAATTATATTTATTTATATCTTTATTATAGTTATAAACTATTTAATTAGTTTTATAAATTTAATTAATAAAATGTTAACTGATTAATAATTTAATAAATAATAAATCTTTATATTTTTAACCTTAACCTATCCCTTTATTAAAAAGTTTATTTAATTATTTTAATTATATAACTTAAGTCAATAGTAAATAAAAATAATTATTTTATATAATTATTATATAATATTATTTAAGTATTAATATTAAAAATAATAATAAGAAGTAATAATCTTTTAAGATTAATTAATTATTTATAGGATTATATATTAAAGTAGTAATATAATTATAATATTATTTCTTTATAAATTTATTTTTATTTAAATTCTTACTTCTTTTCTTCTTCTTTTTTTAAAACTCTTTATTTATTGCCCCCCCCTTATTATAATATTACTTTTATTATTTTCCTGCCTTATATTACTATATATTAATTATATAAAGAAATATTAAAAAGAGCAGATTGGTTAAAAGGAGCTCAAGAAGATAGGTTTAAAAGAGCCTTAAATAAAATAAAGGAAATAAGTGCTATAAGGCCTATAAATAATTATAAAGGAGTCCTTCTATCTAAGAGACTAAGCTTTATCTTAATAAGGCCTAGTGCCTTAAGTATATATTATATAAAAGATATACTCTTTTAATATATAATAAGTATTATTTTCTATATACCCTTTATATAATAATACTATTTATATATAGTATTATATATTATTTTTTAAATTCCTTAATATTTTATCTTTTTATTTTATATCCTTTTTTTAAGCTTTTTTTTATTAATAAATTAATTTATCTTGCTTTTTTTATTAATTTAAAGTAAGGGCCTGTTTCTTTAATTAAGAATTAATTATAAAATAACTTTATACTTTATTTAATAATTAATAATAATAAAAATAAAGATTTATAGGTTTAAAGCTTTAATAATAAAGTAAAATACTTAAGGCTATATAAAAAAGCTTTCCTTACCTTTTTATAGCCTTTTTAATCTTATAATCTTTATTATTATTATTATTATTATTATTAATAATAATAATAATAAAAATAACTTAAATTTAAGCTTAAAAAGTAAAAAATCTTTTTAAATAGCTTTATTTAATATAGCACTTTTTATTTAGTATTTATAAACTTATTTACTCTTTAAAATACTTAAAAAGTTATTTTTAATACTATTTATAATTAATACTATATATAATATAATACTTTACTTTTTTTTATATTAATTATAGCTCTCTCTCCTTTTTTAGCTTTTATAGCCTTTATTTTAATTATACTTTTAATATTAGCTTTTATTATAATAGCCTTAATAATTATTATTTTTTTATAGTGCTCTTAATACTTATTCTTGCTTTAGTTACCCTAGCCCTAGCCTTAATTATCTTAACTATTATTATATTAATTATTATAATCTCTTTAGCCCCTCTTACTCTTGCTTTTATTATGACAAGCAGCGGGCTGAAGGTCCATTGCAGGCTTAAAAAGTAATAAAATAAGGAAGAGTTATTAACTAGAAACCAGACAACAACCTAGATAACTATGGCTATTGTGTTTTATTATGCTAAATAACTCTTCAGTAGGCTAATATATTCCCTTATATACCCACTATTAATATATTTTATATATTATAATATAATAATAATAATAATAATAATAATAATAATAATAATAATAATAATAATAATAATAATAATAATAATAATAATAATAATAATAATAATAATAATAATAATAATAATAATAATAATAATAATAATAATAATAATAATAATAATAATAATAATAATAATAATAATAATAATAATAATAATAATAATAATAATAATAATAATAATAATCCTGCCTCTATAACACTAGCTACTTTATGCCCTTTTTACTATCCTAATTATTTAAAATACTTAAAAAGCATTATTATTAATAAAGGCAACTTCTCTTAATATATCCTTACTATAGGCTAGTTTTATTAATATTAAAATTACTTTACCTATAGGTATTAATACTTATTAATATAAGCTTAATTCTTTTTATTTAATCTTTTTTTTATTTAATTATAAGCTTTTAAATTAATATAATTAATAAGCCTAGCTTAAGTTCTTTAAAGTATTATAAAAAAAATACTATAGTAAGTTGCTTTATTTATATTAAATAAAAGCTTAAAAAATAATTATTAAGTAAAAAATATAGTATTATTATTTAGCCTTAAGGTTTATAATAAGCTTTATTTAAGTAAATAATAAAGATTATTTATTAAATAGTTTAATAAAGTAAGCCTTACTCTTTAATATTATAATAATATATACTAAGGTATATACTTTATAAACAAGGCTAAAAGAGTTCTTATTAATTAATAATAGCCTATAAGGCACTAGTTTACTAGGTTTTCTTTTTTTTTAATTTTTTATATAATTTTTAGTTAAAAAGGTTAAAGCACTTTAAATTAATATTTTTATACTTTTTTTTATTATTTTAAGCTTTTCTTTAATAATTTCTTTACTTTTTTTTTATTTTTTAAAACCTTTAAGTTTAATAAAGCTTTAAAGTATTTAAATTATTAATATAAAAAAGCTTTTATAAGCTTATTAAAGGGTATCTTTTATAAGGTTAAGTATAAAACCTTAAAAGCCTTATATTAATACTCTTAATATAGCTATATATTCTATATATTTATATAATAAAGGTAAGTATTAATCTTTTTATTATCTTTAAGTATAAGATATATTATTTATTAATTATTATAATTAATATTTTAATTTTTATTTAAGTTAAAGTATATTTTATTAAAAAGGTACTATAGATTTATTATTTCCTTTATTATTATTAATAATATAAGTAATTTAGCTTTAATTATTAATATATTAACTATACTTTAATAAATAATACTTTATATAATTAATTTACTAAATAATATTATAAAATATTATTATAAAGATTTTTTAATTTTAATATTATTAATAAAGGATATATTACTTAAAGTAGTTAAGACTTATATTTTATTAATCTTTTTATACTAAAAAGCTAAGTGCTTTTATATAAATAAATAATAAATAAGCTAATTAATAACTTTATAATACTTTAGTCTTAAATTAATAATATATCTTATTAATATAACTACTATAAAAGCTATATTAAGTCTTATTAAGATTGCTATATAAAGTATTAATCTAACCTTTTTTTAATAGTTTTTAATCTTAAAGGCAGTAGCCTATAAGCTATTTTTCTTAAAAAGAAGTATAAAAAGAGGAATTATAAAATATTAATTTCCTTTATTTAAGTTAAATTTTTAAATAACCTTTTATATATATATTTTATATAATAAATATATTTTATACTTAAAATACTTATAAATAATATTAATTCTTAAAAACTACTTTATATCACCCCCTTTATAAAGCTTATATTTCCTCTTTAATATATTTATAAGCTTATTAAATAAAATCTAGTTATATTTATAATATATAATAAAGATATTATTTATAAAAAAATAAAAAAATAAGTTTTAATTTTTTAAATAATATAAACAGGGCTTCTTTATACTAAAGATTAACTTTAATAAATATAAGGTTATTATAAACTTTTTAAACTATAATTATAGTAAATCTTAAAAAGTACATATAAAAAGCTTTTAAGCTTAATAAACTTATTAAGTAATTTAAAACCTAATAATAAGTATTTTATATATAACTAGTATACTTTATTTATTTTTTATTATATTTAAAAATGCATGTTTAATATTAAACTATTTAAGCTTTAGGTTAAATTTTATAGCTAAGGCTATAAATACTTAAAATAAGTATATAGTAAGTATTATAGTATAGGTTCTTTAAATAGTTAAGCTTTTTTAAAGGTTTTTTTTTATTATAAGTTAAGCTTTATACTTTATTAATATTCTAGCTTAATTAAATTTATATATAAATACTTATTTTAATAATAAAGGTATTAACTTAACTTTTAATTTCTTAATTTTTTTTTAAGTTCTTTTATAATATAAGGCTTTAATTTCTTTATATATAGCTTTAATAAACTAATCTTTTAATAAGTGCTTTATAAACTCTTTTTACCTTTTACCGTAATAGCTTGGCTAAATCTTTTAAGCTTAATAAAAAGCTTACTTAATAATTATTAATTAACCTTAAGTGTATATTTTTAATATCTATTCATTACTTTAAGTATAATAAATATTGTTATAAGCTTATTAAAGTTAATTATTTTTTTAATATTTATTAATTTAAGTAAAAGATTATAAATATTTTTATTTAAAAGTTTATTTAAGTATAGTATATATATTACTAAAAGCTTATTTTCTTTTTTTATTATTCTTTTTTAAAAAAGAAAGCTTATTTTATAACCTCTCTTTTTATAACTTTTTATACTTTTATATAAAGCTAGAGAAAATACTTTAATTAAGATAATATACTTTAGTTACTATATTATTAAGCTTTATTTATATAGAATAGTAATTTTTATAAAATAAATTATTTACTTTTTAAGCTATATTTTTTTATTATTTTTAAGGTAATAAATAAATTTTATTTTTTATTTTTATTAATCTATATAGTTTAATTAAAAGCAGTAAGTAATGTTATTTTAAGTATTTATTTATAGTATTAATATACTTACTTAAGCCTTTTACTAATTAATATTATATAATTAAGAATAATCTTATTTTAATATTTTATAAAGCTATTTTTAATTTTAAAGTTTTATAATATTTAAGAGGTTCCTAAGCTTTTAAAAAGCTTTCTTAAGCTTTTAAAAAGCTTTCTTAAGCTTTTACAGTATTACTACCCTTAAGAATTATTTACTTTAAACTCTCTTAAGTAAGGTTTTTAATATAAAAATAAGTGCCTTCTTTGAAGTCTTATAAATTCTACTTTATTATCTTTTACTTTATAAAATAAGCTTATTTTATTTTATAATTATGTTATATATTTTAAAGGCTTTTTAGCTTTAAATTAATAAAAGCAAGACTTATTAAAGGTTCATATTCTTTAATTATTAAGATCTTTTTTTTAAGGCAAGGCAAGGATTTAAATTTAATAAATATTAATAACTTAATAATTAATTAACTACTTAATAATATTTTTAAAGTTAATTTTATATAACCTTTTTTTTTTCTTGTGCTTTATAATTATATTATAATATATATATACATAGTAACTTATAGGTATATAGACTGCTTTAATTAAGCCTTAAGTTTAACATTAATATACTCTTAAGCGCTTATAAAAAAGCATGCCTTTAAAAATATTCCTTTAGCTTATTAATATTATAACTTTTTATTTATTTCTTATAGAAAACAGTGCTTATTATACACTAAAGGAGCATATCTCTTATATAATATATACTTAAGGCGCTAGGCCTTATTAAGATAAAGCTTAATCTCTTAGATAAAAAGACTCCTTTATAATTATTTATAGGCCTTATAGCACCTATTTCCTTTATTTTATTTAAGGCTTTTTTAAACCTATCTTTTTAAGCTTTTTTTAATTAATTTACTCTTTTTAATAATTATAAACTTAAGTAATATTATAAAATACTAAAAACTTTTAAAAATAACTATAATAAAGTAATTAATATAAATAATATAAATATTAATAATTCCCTTACTTAAATTAAGCTAAACTTGTTTTATTAAAATACTTAATAATATAAAGCTCTTTATAAAGCTATAGCTAAAAAGCTTAAAAGCTACTATATATTTAATTAATATAAGCCTTTTAAAAGTAAATAAAATAGTTTTATTAATTAATAAGCTAAAGGAATATTTTTAAAGGCATGCTTTTTTATAAGTTTAAGAGTATATTGCTAACTTAAGGCTTAATTAAAGCAGTCTATATACCTATAGTTACTATATATATATATTATAATATAATTATAAAGCAAGAAAAAAAAGGTTATATAAAGTTAGCTTTAAAAAGATTATTAAGTATTTAATTAATTATTAAGTTATTAATATTTATTAAATTTAAATCCCTTGCCTTAAAAAGATCTTAATAATTAAGAATATAACCTTTAATAAGTCTTGCTTTTATTAATTTAAGCTAAAAAGCTTAAATATATAAATAATTATAAAATAAAATAAGCTATTTTATAAAGTAAAAGATAATAAAGTAGAATTTATAAGACTTAAAGAAGGCACTTATTTATATTAAAAAAACCTTACTTAAGAGAGTTTAAAGTAAATAATCTTAAGGGTAGTAATACTTAAAAGCTTAAGAAAGCTTTTTAAAAGCTTAAGAAAGCTTTTTAAAAGCTTAGAACCTCTTAAATATTATAAAACTTTAAAATTAAAAATACTTTATAAAATATTAAAATAAGATTATTTTAATATATAATATTAATTATAAAAGGCTTAAGTAAGTATATTAATACTATAAATAATACTTAAAATAAATTACTTACTGCTTTTAATTAAACTATAGATTAATAAAAATAAAAATAAAATTTATTTATTACCTTAAAAATAATAAAAAAATATAGCTTAAAAAGTAAATAATTTATTTTATAAAATTACTATTCTATATAAATAAAGCTTAATAATATAGTAACTAAAGTATATTATCTTAATTAAAGTATTTTCTCTAGCTTTATATAAAAGTATAAAGTTATAAAAAGAGAGGTTAAGTAAATAAGCTTTCTTTTTTAAAAAAGAATAATAAAAAAAGAAAATAAGCTTAGTAATATATATACTATACTTAATAAACTTTTAAATAAAAATATTTATAATCTTTTACTTAATTAATAAATATTAAAAAATAATAATTTAATAAGCTTATAAATAATATTTATTATACTTAAAGTAATAATATATTAAAAATATACCTTAAGGTTAATAATAATATTAAGTAAGCTTTTATTAAGTTAAAAGATTTAGCCAAGCTATTAAAAAGGTAAAAAGAGTTTATAAAGTACTTATTAAAAGATTAATTTATTAAAGCTATATATAAAGAAATTAAAGCCTTATACTATAAAAAAACTTAAAAAGAAATTAAGAAATTAAAAGTTAAGTTAATGCTTTTATTATTAAAATAAGTATTTATATATAAATTTAATTAAGCTAGAATATTAATAAAGTATAAAGCTTAATTTATAATTAAAAAAAACCTTTAAAAAAGCTTAACTATCTAAAGAACCTATACTATAATACTTACTATATACTTATTTTAAGTATTTATAGCCTTAGCTATAAAATTTAACCTAAAGCTTAAATAGTTTAATATTAAAAATGCATTTTTAAATATAATAAAAAATAAATAAAGTATACTAGTTATATATAAAATACTATTAGGTTTTAAATTACTTAATAAGCTTATTAAGCTTAAAAAAGCTTTTTATAAACTTTAAGATTTACTATAATTATAGTTTAAAGAGTTTATAATAACCTTATATTTATTAAAGCTAATCTTTAATATAAAGGAGCCTTATTTATATTATTTAAAAAATTAAAAATTATTTTTTTATTTTTTTATAAATAATATCTTTATTATATATTATAAATATAACTAGATTTTATTTAATAAGCTTATAAATATATTAAAGAGGAAATATAAGCTTTATAAAGGGGGTGATATAAAGTAGTTTTTAAGAATTAATATTATTTATAAGTATTTTAAGTATAAAATATATTTATTATATAAAATATATATATAAAAGGTTATTTAAAAATTTAACTTAAATAAAGGAAATTAATATTTTATAATTCCTCTTTTTATACTTCTTTTTAAGAAAAATAGCTTATAGGCTACTGCCTTTAAGATTAAAAGCTATTAAGAAAAGGTTAGATTAGTACTTTATATAGCAATCTTAATAAAACTTAATATAGCTTTTATAGTAGCTATATTAATAAAATATATTATTAATTTAAGACTAAAGTATTATAAAGTTATTAATTAACTTATTTATTATTTATTTATATAAAAGCATTTAGCTCTTTAATATAAAGAGATTAATAAAATATAAGTCTTAACTACTTTAAATAATATATCCTTTATTAATAATATTAAAATTAAAAAATCTTTATAAAGATATTTTATAATATTATTTAGTAAATTAATTATATAAAGTACTATTTATTAAAGTATAGTTAGTATATTAATAATTAAAGCTAAACTATTTATATTATTAATAATAATAAAGGAAATAATAAGTCTATAGTATTTTTTTAATAAAATATACTTTAACTTAAAAAAAAATTAAAATATTAATTATAATAATTAATAAATAATATATCTTATACTTAAAGATAATAAAAAGATTAATACTTACCTTTATTATATAGATATATAGAATATATAGCTATATTAAGAGTATTAATATAAGGCTTTTAAGGTTTTATACTTAACCTTATAAAAGATACCCTTTAATAAGCTTATAAAAGCTTTTTTATATTAATAATTTAAATACTTTAAGGCTTTATTAAACTTAAAGGTTTTAAAAAATAAAAAAAAGTAAAGAAATTACTAAAGAAAAGCTTAAAATAATAAAAAAAAAGTATAAAAATATTAATTTAAAGTACTTTAACCTTTTTAATTAAAAATTATATAAAAAATCAAAAAAAAAAAGAAAACCTAATAAACCAGCGCCTTATAGGCTATTATTAATTAATAAGAACTCTTTTAGCCTTGCTTATAAAATATATACCTTAGTATATATTATTATAATATTAAAAAGTAAGGCCTGCTTTATTAAACTATTTAATAAATAATCTTTATTATTTACTTAAATAAAGCTTATTATAAACCTTAAGGCTAAATAATAATACTATATCTTTTACTTAATAATTATTTTTTAAGCTTTTATCTAGTATAAATAAAGTAACTTACTATAGTATTCTTTTTTTTATAATACTTTAAAGAACTTAAGCTAAGCTTATTAATTATATTAATTTAAAAGCTTATAATTAAATAAAAAAAAGATTAAATAAAAAGAATTAAGCTTATATTAATAAGTATTAATACCTATAGGTAAAGTAATTTTAATATTAATAAAACTAGCCTATAGTAAGGATATATTAAGAGAAGTTGCCTTTATTAATAATAATGCTTTTTAAGTATTTTAAATAATTAGGATAGTAAAAAGGGCATAAAGTAGCTAGTGTTATAGAGGCAGGATTATTATTATTATTATTATTATTATTATTATTATTATTATTATTATTATTATTATTATTATTATTATTATTATTATTATTATTATTATTATTATTATTATTATTATTATTATTATTATTATTATTATTATTATTATTATTATTATTATTATTATTATTATTATTATTATTATTATTATTATTATTATTATTATTATATTATAATATATAAAATATATTAATAGTGGGTATATAAGGGAATATATTAGCCTACTGAAGAGTTATTTAGCATAATAAAACACAATAGCCATAGTTATCTAGGTTGTTGTCTGGTTTCTAGTTAATAACTCTTCCTTATTTTATTACTTTTTAAGCCTGCAATGGACCTTCAGCCCGCTGCTTGTCATAATAAAAGCAAGAGTAAGAGGGGCTAAAGAGATTATAATAATTAATATAATAATAGTTAAGATAATTAAGGCTAGGGCTAGGGTAACTAAGGCAAGAATAAGTATTAAAGGCACTATAGGAGGAATAATAATTATTAAGGCTATTATAATAAAAGCAGGTATTAAAGGTATGACTAAAATAAAGGCTATAAAGGCTAGAAAAAGAGGGAGAGCTATAATTAATATAAAAAAAAGTAAAGTATTATATTATATATAGTGTTAATTATAAATAGTATTAAAAATAACTTTTTAAGTATTTTAAAAAATAATAAGTTTATAAATACTAAATAAAAAGTGCTATATTAAATAAAGCTATTTAAAAAGATTTTTTACTTTTTAAGCTTAAGTTTAAGTTATTTTTTATTATTATTATTATTATTAATAATAAAAATAATAATAATAAAGATTATAAGATTAAAAAAAGCTATAAAAAGGTAAGGAAAGCTTTTTTATATAGCCTTAAGTATTTTACTTTATTATTAAAGCTTTAAACCTATAAATCTTTATTTTTATTATTATTAATTATTAAATAAAGTATAAAGTTATTTTATAATTAATTCTTAATTAAAGAAACAGGCCCTTACTTTAAATTAATAAAAAAAGCAAGATAAATTAATTTATTAATAAAAAAAAGCTTAAAAAAAGGATATAAAATAAAAAGATAAAATATTAAGGAATTTAAAAAATAATATATAATACTATATATAAATAGTATTATTATATAAAGGGTATATAGAAAATAATACTTATTATATATTAAAAGAGTATATCTTTTATATAATATATACTTAAGGCACTAGGCCTTATTAAGATAAAGCTTAGTCTCTTAGATAGAAGGACTCCTTTATAATTATTTATAGGCCTTATAGCACTTATTTCCTTTATTTTATTTAAGGCTCTTTTAAACCTATCTTCTTGAGCTCCTTTTAACCAATCTGCTCTTTTTAATATTTCTTTATATAATTAATATATAGTAATATAAGGCAGGAAAATAATAAAAGTAATATTATAATAAGGGGGGGGCAATAAATAAAGAGTTTTAAAAAAAGAAGAAGAAAAGAAGTAAGAATTTAAATAAAAATAAATTTATAAAGAAATAATATTATAATTATATTACTACTTTAATATATAATCCTATAAATAATTAATTAATCTTAAAAGATTATTACTTCTTATTATTATTTTTAATATTAATACTTAAATAATATTATATAATAATTATATAAAATAATTATTTTTATTTACTATTGACTTAAGTTATATAATTAAAATAATTAAATAAACTTTTTAATAAAGGGATAGGTTAAGGTTAAAAATATAAAGATTTATTATTTATTAAATTATTAATCAGTTAACATTTTATTAATTAAATTTATAAAACTAATTAAATAGTTTATAACTATAATAAAGATATAAATAAATATAATTTTTTTAAAAAAAATATATTAATAGTAATATTCTTTAAATTAATATTTATATCATATATTATTAAAGTTAATAATAAGCTAGACTTTATATATATAAATAAAAAGAATACAAGAAGTTAAAAAAAGGTTGGTTATTAATAAATAAAGATAATATAAGTATATCCTTTAAAATTATTAATAACGTTAATAGTTTAAAATTAATAATAAGTTTATTAAATAAGTAGTTAATAATATTAATAAAGGTATTCTTTAATAATAATTAAACAATAAGTAATATTAATAATGAAATAATAAGTAATATTAATAATTAAATAATAAGTAATATTAATAATTAAATAATAAGTAATATTAATAATTAAATAATAAGTAATATTGATAATTAAATAATAAGTAATATTAATAATGAATAATTATTAAAGTTAATAAAGAAATAATAATGAATAGTAGTTTTTATATTAATATTTATTAATTTTAATTAAGTATTAATAACTAAATACTAGGTTATTATTATAATATAATAAGTTTTTAAAAAGTAAAATACTTTAATTTAAAAGTTATTAACTTAATAATAGTTTTAATTAAATATAATAATAAATAAAATATATTAAATAATAATAAGCTAGAGTATAACCACCACTTTAGCTTAAGTTAATATAAGGTATATTAAATAGCTAGGGAGTATATTATGCTTTTTAAAATATTTATAAATAATATTAAGCTTAATATTAAACTTTTTAAAGCCTAATTATTTAAATATAAAGTTAATAACTAAGGCTATTAATAAAGATAATATAAAGTTTAAGTATTATGTTTTATAAGGTATAATTAATAAAATAATAAAGTTAAAGTTACTTAATTCTATTTATTATATTTATTAAAGTATAGTATATATATATATATTAGAAAGAAGTATAATATAGTATGGCAATAGTATAACTATATTATTAAATAATAATATAATAAGTTAAGTACTTAAGGGCGCAGCTTTATAATATATTAAATACTTATATAAATAATAAACTATAATATATATATTTTTTAATTTTAATTAAAGTATTTTATATACTCTTAAATTACTTTATTAACTTAATATATATATTAATAATTATAAACTTAAGTAATTAAGCATTATATTAATAACTTTTACTTTTTTAAAAGTTAATAAAATAATTAAGATAAATATCTTTAAAAACTCTAAACTAAACCTTATTTTTATTATAAAAATTAATACCTTAAATAATTAAATTAAATAACTAAAGACTTTATATAGCTATATAATAAATAAAGGTATTTAATAATATATAGATCTAAAGTATCTTAAATAAACTATAAATAAGCTTATATTAAAAATATAATTAATAATTATTAAAGTAAGAAATAAAGTTAAGAAAATATATAGTAAGGTATAAAGAGCTTTATTTATAAAAAAGATTATAATTATATATATAGTAATATTATAAAATATAAACTTTTAATAATAAAACCTTATACTTAAAAAAAAGATTAATATTATTATTTAAAATTAAATTATTATTATTATTAATTTTAAAATATACTATATAGTATTTATATAGCTATAAAATAATAAATTAAATAAAAAAAAGTTTATAATTAAAAAAGTCTTTAAGGCTTTAAAGTTTAAGCTTGCATTAAGCAACCTAAATATAATAAAAAAAGCTTAAAAATAATATAAAGTAATACTTAAAGATATATACTATATTAATATTAAGCTAAAAATATAGTATATATTATAATCTAGTATTTATATAAAGGTATATATATATAAAATCTTAAATATAAAAATAAATTTAATTATTAATAATTTCTTTTATATAATTAAATATAAGTATATATTAAATTAAGTAAAGAATAAGCTTAATAAGTTTATAAAGTATAAGCTTAATACTCTTTATAATATATTAAATCTTAATATATATAAAATGATATTTTTATTAATTATTATAAAAATTTATAAAGTTAAAAGTATAAGCTATTTTACTATATTAAGTAAGTACTTAAATTAAGAAAATAAAGTATATAATAAAAGCTTAAAAATACTTAAAGTAATATAAAAAAAGAATAATAATTATAAAAAAAATGCCTTTACTATATAAAGAAATTAATATAAACATATTACTAAAAGCTAAAGCATTATAAAGCCTTAATCTAAACTTTAACTAAAAAATTATTAAAAAGCTTTAATTATTTAGTTCTATAAAAAAGGGTTAAGGAAATCTTTATATATTATTAAGCACTTTATTAAAAAGAGAGATATATATAAAAAAAGGTTTTTACTTATTAAAGTATAAAAAAAATAGTTTTTTAAAGAGTATTAATATAATAATAATAAACCTAATAATCTTTATATTATTAAAAAGTATTAATATTTACTTAATGTTTAATTATAGTATTTATATTTTAAATAAAAGTATATGACAAGCAGCGGGCCGAAGGTCCGTTGCGGGCTCGAAAAGTAATAAAATAAGGAAGAGTTATTAGCTAGAAACCAGACGACGACCTAGATGGCTAGGGCTGTTGCGTTTCGTTGTGCTAAACAACTCTTCAGTGGGCTAATGTGTTCCCTTATATACCCACCGTTGACGCGTTTTACGCGTCATGACTATAGAACGGTGTCAGTGAACTGTTTTAGTTCAACTGAGATTTTTCCTTTTTGGATTTTGTTTTGTTTTTTCTGCACTTGTACAAACTGACCGTGATAACAACAATAACAGGATTTCTCTTTTTATTGTTGTGAGGGATTAATATGTCACGTCTCGTGACGTATTGATCTGTTGAAGGTGTGGGGCAGCATAAGTACCGTTACAGTGCGGGGTAGCTCCACCCACACTGGTGTGAGTGGAGCATGCCACCGCACTGTGTGGGTCTTTTAGGCCCCACACCACCCTTTCAAAGTTCCGCCCCAAAATTCCGTAACGGCTCTGAGCCGCAGCGGAGTCTTGGAGGGCCCCCCCGGAAGGGAGGGGAGCGACGCGAAGGGGAGGAGCCTTCGTTTGAAAGGAGAGTAAGCCACGAGTAGTTTGTTAGTGTAGGAGGAAAAGGAGATTGTCCTACCGTAAGGAATTTTCGGGGGCGCCACCATTATTGTTCAAACACAGTGCCCGCCCAGAAATCCCAAGGGGTTTCTGAGCGCGACCGTGTAGGTCTTGGGGTTCCGACATCGTCGACGATGTCTTGGCGCGAATCACTTGATTGTGATCTAGAGAACCACCGGTGTTTCGTGAGTGAAGCATTGAAGATACGGAGTAAGTCCCCGAGATTCTTCGTTCTCCTTCTTGAAAGGATCATTTTGCTGGTATTTTTGAGAGCTGTTGGTATGGAAGATTCTCCTTCCATGGTCCAGCAGTCCCACATGTTTTTGAACACCTTCTCCATACTTACCGAATCCCATGCTGCGTTCAGCTCGGTCTTAAGAATCAGAGGGGAGAGCGTCAAACCATCATCCTTCGTACCGTACTTTTTCTCCCATCTCTCAGAAGCATGATTCTTAATCCAGCTTTTCACCAGCTTGACCGGATAGTCTCGCGCAATGTAAATCCTTTTCAGATCTTCCACGGCTGCAGAATAGTGTGTCATGTTTGATGACAGACTAGCAATCCGGCCAAGTTCCCCGACAAAGGTACCCCTTTTCATCCATAAAGGGTGTGCTGAGGACCATGGGATTCGTTCGAAATGGTTGAGTGGTTTGCGGTATGGTTTGAACTCGAAGCAGTTGTCGATTATGAAAATTTCGATGTCCAAAAACACGGTCCGATGTGGACTACACTCCCATTTGTACGTTAACCCTGGAGGGGGTTCGATTATTTTTTTGGCTATTTCGAGAGCCTCTGTTTCAGAGGAAGCAAGAATGACGGAAAATATATCATCAATGAATCGTCCGAAGTAAAGGATTTCGGAGTGATTTTTGATATGTTGTTCGTATTCACCAATATAAAGATTTGCAATGTCTGGGGAGCACGCTACTCCCATTGCGAGGCCCTTCTTTTGGTGAAAAAATTCCCGTTCGCCATTTTCATTGACATATTCGAATGCCAGAAATTCGTTTGCAATTTTACACAGTTTTCCAGCGAGTTCGACTCTGCCGAGGCTGTGTCCTGGTTTCAGGTGTTTAAAAACACTGCGAGAGCATACTGTTGGTAATGGTTCCAATGGTATATTTGTGTAGCAGGAGACAATGTCAGCTGTACACAAATAGGCAGTTTTTCCGTGTTGAATTTGCAAGGATGAAAGCGTTTCACAGACTTGTTTACTGGAAACAAGGATTTGTGAAGAGGCCTTGATAGCAGGCTTCAGTAGTTTTGACAGCATTTTGGCGGCAGGTTCACACGTTGCAGAATGACAAGGTATGATAGGTCTGAATGCATAGGGTTTTTTGTGAATCTTTGGAAGGCCAGCGAATACTGGAAAGGTTCCCCTGTGTGTTTCAGATGACCGCAAGAACTGCATTTCTTGTTTAGATAAGCCGTAGGGATTGCGCGAAAAGTTAGGCTTATTTTGCAAGAGTGCCTCTGTGCTGTACCATGCTTGAGAGTTGATGGCGAGCGCGTCTACCCATGAGATACTATTGTATGCGTCTGGGTTTTGCGTGAAATACTCTCTTGCTTTTGAATGATACCAAGATAAAGACATAACCACTATTCCCAGGTTTTTGTCGGACATCGTAGCTAGCAATTTATTGCTAGTTAGAAATCTCTGAACACGCTGCACCATAGCTTTGTCTTTTGGAACTTCTGGTGGGTTTCCGGTGGGTTTTAATTGACTTAGAAGGTCGAATTTCCCTTGTCGTAGACCTTGTTCAATGTGGTATTCGGCTCTAGGGGGCTCTTCGTTGGAGGGCATTCCTAGGTCGTAATCTGGATCATAAGGCTCGTTTTCCATATTGCTGAAATAACATTTCCAGCGAATACGTCTTTCAAAGTCATCCCAGGCTTTGGAAAGAAGAATAGCATTGAATTCAGTATGTAATAGATAACGCATGCCTAGTGCAAGATCGTTCTCAATTTCCTTGGGAACAGAAACTCCTTCCAAGATATGAATTTTCTTCTCTAAGCTCCTGGCAGCCAAAACTTCTCGTGGCATGTTAGAGAGAATCATTGCTTTCGCGTCTTGGGTGGTCATCTGTAACATACTATCTGGATACGTTGACGGATTGTCCCATCGGAACTTTTTCCGTGGCTGGACTTTTATCGAGTCTTCAGCTTCTTTTGAACGCGTCCGTTTGTGGCCTGAGAGCTGGCTTTCCTTTTGGAGCCAGTTTTCTCCTTTCCCTGACTTTTGGGTTTGCTCGAATTTCTTCGAGAGACCTGCTTCTTGGCCGGACCTGAACTCTGGGTCAGTTTGGCGAGTACGCCGATGTTGCGATCTGGCTACATCTGGGGTCTCACCTTTGGCCAAGGCTTGTAGGACTAACTCCTTGACTCGCTTGTCAATGCTATCATTGAGCGTTTTCAAGGACTCTGCCGCTTCGCTTGCAGAGGGAGTTGCCCGATTTTTTACTTCGAGTTTAGCCAAGGCCTTCTGGAGGCTGGCTATGTCACGTGATCGAATGATCTCAACGACTCTCGCAGCGAGTTTGATCACGTCCTCGCGGGCGAGATCATAATCCGCTTGTATCCAGGAGAGGCCAACTTTTTTGAAGTTGGTTTTTTCTCCTGTGGAAATACCGGACATTTCAGCGTCCTGGCTTCCTTGTGAGAAGTTTTCGCCTCGGTGAAAGCGAATCTGCTGTTCAAAGATATCTTTAATATCTTTGAGCATCTTCTCAACGTAGGTCTCGGGTTTGAGACGCCCTTCAAGGAACGACAATTCGGCAGACTTTGCGTCTATTGCATGGGCCAGAGCCTGTGTTCTCACTTCAGAGAACATGGCCTGCAATCTTCTGCTAGGCGCCTCATCGTTTTCCTTCTCAGCTTCAAGGTATTCCTTTGAGTACTGAAACAATGGTTCAGTAATACATTGAATTTGAGGTGGAAAAGTATGTAACTTTTCGTGTGTTCGTAGCGTTTGGAGGCTTTTATGCACTCGTCCGTATTTGTCGGCAATATCAGCGAGTGCATAGAACTGGGGTCTGAAATGATCCCGATATGTGACAGGGATTGCGTCGATACAATCTTTTGTTGACATAAGGGAGCCGTAAGCAGCCAAACGCTGCTGCTTATCGGTGATAGAGGCGATCAATGAAGTGATCGGGGGAAGGGCAGTGGATGGTTTGGCCATTGTTGCAGTCGTGAAGGAAACGATAGTTACTTTTACAGGATAAAAGGTTATGACCAGCAGCGGGCCGAAGGTCCGTTTGCAGGCTCGAAAAGTAATAAAATAAGGAAGAGTTATTAGCTAGAAACCAGACGACGACCTAGATGGCTAGGGCTGTTGCGTTTTCGTTGTGCTAAACAACTCTTCAGTGGGCTAATGTGTTCCCTTATATACCCACCGTTGACGCGTTTTACGCGTCATGACGTGAATAAAAATAATAAAAATAATAATAATAATAATAATAATAATAATAATAATAATAATAATAATAATAATAATAATAATAATAATAATAATAATAATAATAATAATAATAATAATAATAATAATAATAATAATAATAATAATAATAATAATAATAATAATAATAATAATAATAATAATAATAATAATAATAATAATAATAATAATAATAATAATAATAATAATAATAATAATAATAATAATAATAATAATAATAATAATAATAATAATAATAATAATAATAATAATATAGTAAATAGTAATAATAATAATAATAATAATAATAATAATAAAGATAATAATAAAGATAGTAATAAAGATAGTGATAGTAATAAAGATAGTAGTAATAGTAATAATAATAATAATAATAATAATAATAATAATAATAATAATAATAATAGCAATCCTATCTTTATAGCACTAGCCACTCTATACCTACCTTACTATCCCTACTACTTAAAATATGTTAAAGTATTATTATTAAATAAAAAGAAGTAATTTTTTTATTATATCCTTACTATAAGTTAGTTTTATTAATACTAAAATTACTTTACCTATAAAGTATTAATATTTATTAATATAAGCTTAATTCTTTTTATTTAATCTTTTTTTTTTTTATTTAATTATAAGTTTTTAAACTTATATATAATTAATAAAGCCCTAGCTTAAGTTTTTAAAGTATTATAAAAAAAGGATACTATAGTAAGTTACTTTATTTATATTAAATAAAAAGCTTAAAAGAAAATAATTATTAAAAAAAAATAAAAAATATAATATTATTATTTGGCCTTAAGGTTTATAATATGCAGCCTTATTTAAGTAAATAACATAAAGACTATTTATTAAATAATCTAGTAAAGCAGGCCTTGCTCTTTTAATACTATAATAATATATATTAAGGTATATACTTTATAAATAAGGCTAAAGAGAGTTTTTATTAATTAATAATAGCCTATAAGGCACTAGTTTGCTAGGTTTTTCTTTTTTTTAATTTTTATATAATTTTTAGTTAAAGAGGGTTAAAGCTACTTTAAATTTATATTTTTTATACTTTTTTTTACTATTTTTAAGCTTTTCTTTAATAATTTCTTTACTTTTTTTTTTTTTATTATTTTTAAAACCTTTAAGTTTAATAAAGCTTTAAAGTATTTAAATTATTAATATAAAAAAGCTTTTATAAACTTATTAAAAAGAGTATTTTTTATAAGATTAAGTATAAGACTTTTTACAAAGCTTTATATTAATACTCTTTATATAGCTATATATTCTATATATTTATATAATAAAGGCAAGTATTAATCTTTTTATTATCTTTAAGTATAAGATATATTATTTATTAATTATTATAGTTTATATTTTAATTTTTCCTGATTAAGTTAAAGTATATTTTGATTAAAAAGCATTATAAATTTATTATTTTCTTTATTATTATTAATAAAGTAAGTAATTTAACCCCTTAATTATTAATATATTAACTCATATTTACTAATAAATAAGTACTTTATATAATTAATTTACTAAATAATATTATAAAATATCTTTATAAAGATTTTTTTAATCTTAATATTATTGAATAAATAATATATTATTTAAAAAGTAATTAGAGACCTGCATTTTACTAATCTTTTCTATACTAAGAGCTAAAGATACTTTTATATAAATAAATAATAAATAAGTTAATTAATAACTTTTATAGTACTTAAAGTCTTAAATTAAATAATATATCTCTTATTAATATAAGCTACTATAAAAGCTATATTAAGTCTTATTAAGATTACTATATAAAGCACTAATCTAACCTTTTTTTTAATAGCTTTTTAATCTTAAAGGTAATAGCTTAAAAAGCTATTTTTCTTAAAAAAAAGTATAAGAAAAGAGGAATTATAAAATATTAATTCCTTTACATTTAAATTAAAAACTTTTAAGCAACCTTCTATATATATACTTTATATAATAAACCTTTATTTTTATCTTATATTATTATCATAAATACTTATAAATAATATTAATTTTTAAAAACCACTTTATATCACCCCTTTTATAAAGTTTATATTTCTTCTTTAATATATTTATAAACTTATTAAATAAAAGAATATAGTTATATTTATAATATATAATAAAGATATTATTTATAAAGAAATAAAGAAATAACTTTTAATCTTTTTAAATAATATAAATAAGGCTTTTTATATTAAAGATTAGCCTTAATAAAGTATAAGGTTATTATAAACTCTTTTAAACTATAATTATAGTAAATCTTAAAGTTTATAAAAAGCTTTTTTTAAGCAATAAACTTATTAAGCAACTTAAAAGCCTAAAGTAGTATTTTATATATAATTAATATGTACCTTATTTATTTCTTATTATATTTAAAAATCATATTTTTAACTATTCAAACTATTTAAACTTTAGGTTAAATCTTATAGCTAAGGCTATAAATACTTTAAAATAAGTATACTAGCGTAAGTATTATAGCATAAGTTCCTTAAATAGTTAAGCTTTCTTAAAAGTCTTTTTTTAACTTTATAGAATTAAAGCTTTATACTTTATTAATATTTCTAGCTTAATTAAATTTATATATAAATACTTATTTTAATAATAAAGGCATTAACTTAGCTTTTAATTTCTTAATTTTTTTTTTAAGTTTTTTTTTATAATATAAAGCTTTAATTTCTTTATATATAAGCTTTAATAAACTTAATCTTTTAATAAATACTTTATAAACTCTTTTTACCCTTTTTAATAACTTAATTAAATCTTTTTAACTAGCAATAAAAAGCTTGCTTAATATTATTATTAACCGTAAAGGTATATTTTTAATATATTATTACTTTAAGTATAGTAAGTACTATTTATAAACACTTATTAAATTATTATTTTTAATATTTATTAATTAAGCAAGAGATTATGAAAATATTTTTATTTAAAGAAAGCTTATTAAGTATAGTATATATATTATTAGGCTTTATTTCTTTTTTTTACTTTTTTTTTTTTAAAAAAAAAGCTTGCTTACTTAAGCTTTTTTTTTTTATAGCCTTGCGCTTTTATATAAAGCTAAAAGAAAATACTTTAATTAAAGATAATACACTTTAGTTATTATATTATTATATAGCTGCTTGCTTATATAAAATAATAATTTTTATAAAATAAATTATCTGCACTTTTTTAAGCTATACTTTTTTATTATTCTTAAGGTAATAAAAAATCCTTTTTTTATCTTTATTAATCTATAATCTAATTAAAAGCAATAAGTAATTTATTTTAAGTATTATTTATAGTATTAATATACTTATTTAAGCCTTTTATAACTAGTATTATATATTAAAATAATCTTATTTTTAGTATTTTATAAAGTATCCTTAATTTTAAAGTTTTATAATATTTAAAAGGGTTTAAAGCTTTTAAAAAGCTTTTTTAAGCTTTTAAAAGCTACTACCCTTAAGATTATTTACTTTAAACTCTCTTAAGTAAGGTTATTTTAATATAAATAAGTACTTTCTTTAAGTTTTATAAATTTTACTTTATTATCTTTTACTTTATAAAATAGCTTATTTTATTTTATAATTATCTATATATTTAAGCTTTTTAGCTTAAGTTAATAAAAGTAAGACTTATTAAAGGTTATATTTTTAATTATTAAGATTTTCTTAAGGCAAAGGGATTTAAATTTAATAAATATTAATAGCTTAATAATTAATTAAATACTTAATAATCTTTTTAAAGTTAACTTTATATAACCTTTTTTTTTTTTTACTTTATAGTTATATTATAATATATATATAGTAACTATAGGTATATAGACTGCTTTAATTAAGCCTTAGGTTAGTAATATATTCTTAAACTTATAAAAGAGCATGCCTTTAAAAATATTCCTTTAGCTTATTAATTAATAAGATTATTTTATTTATTTTTAAAAGGCTTATATTAATTAAATATATAGCAGCTTTTAAGCTTTTTAACTATAGCTTTATAAAAAGCCCTGTATTATTAAGTATCTTAATAAACTTATTAATTACTTCTTAACCTGCTTATTTAAAGCTATTATTTAGCTTATATATAAAAAAGGCATAAGCTTTAGGATTATACCTTTAATATTTAATTAATATTAAAATTATATTTTATTTATAATTAGAATAATAGCTTACTTATTATTTTACTTTATTTTATAAATATATATATAAAATTATCTTTTAACTATATATTTATAATAGAATAATATATTAAAAATAGTTTTTAATTCTTTATTTAATAATAATATAGTATATAACTATCTACTATATTTATTTTTTATAATAAATAATTAATTTACTTTATTAAACCTTAATAAGTAATCTTATAGATTTTAATATATATATTAAAAAAGGCTTTAGTATATAATATTTA